>JAUTXW010000584.1:202500-450000 GCA_030620095.1 Kuschelorhynchus macadamiae | reverse complement strand
ATATATATATATATATATATATATATATATGACAAAATATATATATACTAAAATAGTACTATATATATATATATATATATATATATATAAAATCAATAAAAATGCGCTTTCACACACCTTTATCAAAAGTTCTTGGCCGGAAAAGATATATGTAGAATAGCAGAAATATATAATTTCTGCAGGTGCAAAACGGCCTACAAGAAGAATTGCTTTCGATTATGTCACAGGGTACCCTCCTGCGATCATGATTTCTGGGCCTTTACCCTCATCAGGCAGGCTTGTACCCAGGGAGATCTGAAATAACAGATTGCTCGATATGACAAAATCGAAAACGAAACGTCTATCATACTAAAATAGTACTACATGCTAAGTATAACACTTAGCGCCACCTATTGGGGCTCCGGTGGTTTCCGGCTGCAAACCCATAGGAATTTGGCAAAGTATGCATTAGCACCATCATACGGAGAGTAGATACTAAAATCAATAAAAATGCGCTTTCACACACCTTTATCAAAAGTTCTTGGCCGGAAAAGATATATGTAGAATAGCAGAAATATATAATTTCTGCAGGTGCAAAACGGCCTACAAGAAGAATTGCTTTCGATTATGTCACAGGGTACCCTCCTGCGATCATGATTTCTGGGCCTTTACCCTCATCAGGCAGGCTTGTACCCAGGGAGATCTGAAATAACAGATTGCTCGATATGACAAAATCGAAAACGAAACGTCTATCATACTAAAATAGTACTACATGCTAAGTATAACACTTAGCGCCACCTATTGGGGCTCCGGTGGTTTCCGGCTGCAAACCCATAGGAATTTGGCAAAGTATGCACTAGCACCATCATACGGAGAGTAGATACTAAAATCAATAAAAATGCGCTTTCACACACCTTTATCAAAAGTTCTTGGCCGGAAAAGATATATGTAGAATAGCAGAAATATATAATTTCTGCAGGTGCAAAACGGCCTACAAGAAGAATTGCTTTCGATTATGTCACAGGGTACCCTCCTGCGATCATGATTTCTGGGCCTTTACCCTCATCAGGCAGGCTTGTACCCAGGGAGATCTGAAATAACAGATTGCTCGATATGACAAAATCGAAAACGAAACGTCTATCATACTAAAATAGTACTACATGCTAAGTATAACACTTAGCGCCACCTATTGGGGCTCCGGTGGTTTCCGGCTGCAAACCCATAGGAATTTGGCAAAGTATGCACTAGCACCATCATACGGAGAGTAGATACTAAAATCAATAAAAATGCGCTTTCACACACCTTTATCAAAAGTTCTTGGCCGGAAAAGATATATGTAGAATAGCAGAAATATATAATTTCTGCAGGTGCAAAACGGCCTACAAGAAGAATTGCTTTCGATTATGTCACAGGGTACCCTCCTGCGATCATGATTTCTGGGCCTTTACCCTCATCAGGCAGGCTTGTACCCAGGGAGATCTGAAATAACAGATTGCTCGATATGACAAAATCGAAAACGAAACGTCTATCATACTAAAATAGTACTACATGCTAAGTATAACACTTAGCGCCACCTATTGGGGCTCCGGTGGTTTCCGGCTGCAAACCCATAGGAATTTGGCAAAGTATGCACTAGCACCATCATACGGAGAGTAGATACTAAAATCAATAAAAATGCGCTTTCACACACCTTTATCAAAAGTTCTTGGCCGGAAAAGATATATGTAGAATAGCAGAAATATATAAATTTCTGCAGGTGCAAAACGGCCTACAAGAAGAATTGCTTTCGATTATGTCACAGGGTACCCTCCTGCGATCATGATTTCTGGGCCTTTACCCTCATCAGGCAGGCTTGTACCCAGGGAGATCTGAAATAACAGATTGCTCGATATGACAAAATCGAAAACGAAACGTCTATCATACTAAAATAGTACTACATGCTAAGTATAACACTTAGCGCCACCTATTGGGGCTCCGGTGGTTTCCGGCTGCAAACCCATAGGAATTTGGCAAAGTATGCACTAGCACCATCATACGGAGAGTAGATACTAAAATCAATAAAAATGCGCTTTCACACACCTTTATCAAAAGTTCTTGGCCGGAAAAGATATATGTAGAATAGCAGAAATATATAATTTCTGCAGGTGCAAAACGGCCTACAAGAAGAATTGCTTTCGATTATGTCACAGGGTACCCTCCTGCGATCATGATTTCTGGGCCTTTACCCTCATCAAAATAATGATAAAGGTGTGTGAAAGCGCATTTTTATTGATTTTAGTATCTACTCTCCGTATGATGGTGCTAGTGCATACTTTGCCAAATTCCTATGGGTTTGCAGCCGGAAACCACCGGAGCCCCAATAGGTGGCGCTAAGTGTTATACTTAGCATGTAGTACTATTTTAGTATGATAGACGTTTCGTTTTCGATTTTGTCATATCGAGCAATCTGTTATTTCAGATCTCCCTGGGTACAAGCCTGCCTGATGAGGGTAAAGGCCCAGAAATCATGATCGCAGGAGGGTACCCTGTGACATAATCGAAAGCAATTCTTCTTGTAGGCCGTTTTGCACCTGCAGAAATTATATATTTCTGCTATTCTACATATATCTTTTCCGGCCAAGAACTTTTGATAAAGGTGTGTGAAAGCGCATTTTTATTGATTTTAGTATCTACTCTCCGTATGATGGTGCTAGTGCATACTTTGCCAAATTCCTATGGGTTTGCAGCCGGAAACCACCGGAGCCCCAATAGGTGGCGCTAAGTGTTATACTTAGCATGTAGTACTATTTTAGTATGATAGACGTTTCGTTTTCGATTTTGTCATATCGAGCAATCTGTTATTTCAGATCTCCCTGGGTACAAGCCTGCCTGATGAGGGTAAAGGCCCAGAAATCATGATCGCAGGAGAGTACCCTGTGACATAATCGAAAGCAATTCTTCTTGTAGGCCGTTTTGCACCTGCGGAAATTATATATTTCTGCTATTCTACATATATCTTTTCCGGCCAAGAACTTTTGATAAAGGTGTGTGAAAGCGCATTTTTATTGATTTTAGTATCTACTCTCCGTATGATGGTGCTAGTGCATACTTTGCCAAATTCCTATGGGTTTGCAGCCGGAAACCACCGGAGCCCCAATAGGTGGCGCTAAGTGTTATACTTAGCATGTAGTACTATTTTAGTATGATAGACGTTTCGTTTTCGATTTTGTCATATCGAGCAATCTGTTATTTCAGATCTCCCTGGGTACAAGCCTGCCTGATGAGGGTAAAGGCCCAGAAATCATGATCGCAGGAGGGTACCCTGTGACATAATCGAAAGCAATTCTTCTTGTAGGCCGTTTTGCACCTGCAGAAATTATATATTTCTGCTATTCTACATATATCTTTTCCGGCCAAGAACTTTTGATAAAGGTGTGTGAAAGCGCATTTTTATTGATTTTAGTATCTACTCTCCGTATGATGGTGCTAGTGCATACTTTGCCAAATTCCTATGGGTTTGCAGCCGGAAACCACCGGAGCCCCAATAGGTGGCGCTAAGTGTTATACTTAGCATGTAGTACTATTTTAGTATGATAGACGTTTCGTTTTCGATTTTGTCATATCGAGCAATCTGTTATTTCAGATCTCCCTGGGTACAAGCCTGCCTGATGAGGGTAAAGGCCCAGAAATCATGATCGCAGGAGGGTACCCTGTGACATAATCGAAAGCAATTCTTCTTGTAGGCCGTTTTGCACCTGCAGAAATTATATATTATTCTACATATATATATATATATATATATATATATATATATATATATATATATATATATATATATATATCTATATATATATCTATATATATCTATATCTATATATATATATCTATATATATATATCTATATCTATATATATCTATATATATATATATCTATATATATATATATATATATATATATATATATATAAGTTGTCTTTTTAATAGAGAACTTCTTGATTTATATTGCTGCTTTTTAATAATAAACGACACCAGGCATTGCATACCTGCAAAAAACTAAAGGTGTTCCACTAAAAAAGGGATGAGCCATTTTACCTCATAGCTTATTTATATTGTAAAAATTAGATTTTGTGACATTAGTCAATACGTTCATTAGATCTCATCTTTCAAATAAATTGATGACACATCTTTTATGGGCAATAACGATATTTTCATTTTCTATAGCCAAATACTTTCTGCTTAAGGAATTATATATTTTAAGATTTGTCGTGAATATGCTTCCCCGTTTTGCCGTACATAGCCTTGAAACGTATATTGGCTTAGGGCCTAGACTCAGGTAAAAAAATACCCTTAAAGGAGACAGGTATGTACATATTTATAGAATGTATGTCAAGGCAAAACTGTATTTTATCATAGTAACGCTAAGTAGATGTAGATTTTCTTGGTGTTTTATAAGTCGATGAAAATTGTTTAATCTGAACCGAAAAAGTAAAATTTCTATTTGCCAGGAATTTTTGTTCATTCATGAAATTTTATTCGCTATTGTGATACTGTATTGTATTATATATAATGAAAATTAAATTAAGTTAGTTTCAGATATACAGGGTATTCCTTAATTGGTGGCTAAAAATGAAGGGTGCCAAAATTGTATTTATTGTTTTGGTTTTTTGATGGACCCCGTACATTACTAGAAATAAATCATTCAAATTTGTGAATATACTGTATTAAAAAAAGTAGACTCGAACACTATGTATCTAAAAAACTAAGGCCTTTCGAACACATATTTATCTGCACTTTTAATCCTAAAATGAACCAAAACATTTCATCCTGAATTTTTAGCAATCAAAATAAAACAAAAAAAATGGAAAATTTTAAATGTGTAGAACCTTAGCACGTCTAAACGGTTCAAAATATCAGATTAAAGTAACAAACCAAGAAATCGAAAACAAAATAAGGCATCTGATTTTCCAAATAAAAACAGCCAGTGACATCTGCTGCTGTAAAAATTTCGAGGTGGTATTCATGAAAAAAAAAAATTAAAGTGTTGAAAAATTGTATCTCAAAAACGTAGGCCTTGCGGACACATGGGATGACTTCAGTTCTAAAATAAGATAAAAAGATTACGTCCTTCATTTTTAGTCATCAATTAAAAAACACCCCGTTTCATAATTCTATTTCCACTAACTGTTCTTTAAAAAAAAAACTATTAAAATTTATGAATACAGTAACGGATTAAAGTCGTCTCTGTTAATATCCGTTAATCAGCTTCAGCTAATTCATAAAATTTGAAGTCGAAAAAAACGGACCGAAGAGAAAATGTTTGAGGGGGGGTGTAATGCAATTTTACCAACGATATTTATTCAGTGGTCCAGTGACAAAAACATGAAAAGTTAAACATGAAGATTAAAAACAAAATAAAAAAATATCCTCGGTTCTTTGCAAGGAAAACAGTTTAAATAATATTGAAGTACAAAAAATTTTAATTAAAACATTTTAGAAAAATACATATTTTCATCCATACGTTTTTAAGAATTTTTACCCTTCACATAATTAGTTTCTTATACATTTACAAATGAGCGCTACTTAGAAAAGGCGTTTCAAACGATATGACACACAACCTTTTTCAAAAAGCCGCCATTGTGAAATTTTAAAATGTCAGTTTTACATACAAAATAGTTTTCTGTTAATAATTTGGTCCTTCTTAATTTTGGGACCAGATCTAAATTTGTACGAAAATTAAGGAAGGGACGCCTTTTATTCTTCACCAGATACAAGATGAGTTAGTCCATACAGTTATTAAGCCGTATATTTGACGTAGGGTCAAAGCCTACATAAGAAGACTTTGCACATCAAGCAGATCCGAAGATGATTCATATCATATTCACGAACGTGGTAGCACATGAAGGTTCAAGGTTTATATCGAACGTATCATATCGTTTGGGATTTTGGCTACAACAGATATGCGTTATAAATTGTTTTATACGTATAATTTTGGAAATCAGTGGAATTTTATAAAAATAGTGCTTTTTTTAAAATTTCTATCGCCTTGCATCTTTCTTGTATATATTTAAAGTATTAAATGTAATAATTACCTACAATAATTAGATAAATAGCAACAGTTAAAGACTAGATCTAGGTTATACGATATTTATTAATTTCGAATACATGAATGTCTCGTTGTATAAATACAAAAAAATTGAGTTTTAAACTCCCGTTTTGCAAAATACATACGGTTTACCATCAGTGGGGAGTTCTGCGGCAATAAGTAGATTATTTATTTCTGAGGATGGAACTGTTGTGTATAGATGACATACAGTTTTTTCAGAAAATAAAAATTTTGTTTGTAATTTTGTTAATAATTAACTTCAGTTTGATATGTCATAAGAAGATATTTTCTTCTGGGGCTTAGATTGTAGACATTTAAGAAAACGAAGGTTCTATTTTTGAAATATGAACTGTAACTAGTAAGTTAAACACAAATAATAGTTTATATCAATAATATTTACGGCTGTGATCTTTATATTCTTCTTTCTTCTAAAAACTTGTTCTGTCTCAAATTCCTAGTGTAAATGTTAGAAAAGGTTTTATTTTCTAGTTTTATTTTTTATTAAATAAAATATTTCTCAATTTTTTGTTTAGAATATTTTCTTTCTGTCTCTATTAGTTTCTTTTTATTTCTGTTGAACTGCTTAAAAATAGTCAGCTGATATTGTTAATTTTTTTTCACATTACCCCAGCATCACCAGGACGATATTCCGATACATTTTACTAAATGACTATCTCCTTTCCAAGGTCAACTGTCATATTTTGGACTAGATTGCACATGCTGCACGTTCGCTAAACTAATGAGATTTCTGTCGGTGTCTACAAACACCTGTCGCTGTGATTTCTGTGCGGCAGCAGAATCAAGAATTTAAATTCACTCCGATAGCACCTTAAATATTAGTATCTACCGTGATGCAGTTGTTACGCATTTATCTCTCCATTGTGTTTAGTACAGTTAATCTCTTTCATGAAATAATTAAATTTTTAGAAATATATACGTTTATTCGTTTTGGTTAAATAGTACTAATTTCATTGTCTGTTCTTTGCACGAATTTAGGTTTAAAAATATTGACTCACCTTAAAATTTTACTCTGTTGGCGTCTCTATTTGTTTACTTAATTTCCTGCGAACAAATATTAAACAGTTTAGATTGATTCCAAGGCAATTTTCGAAAGTATTAAATCACAAGATATGTTATTAATAATTATTGTATGGTTATTTTAAGTAAGCGTCGCATGTTTTCTTTTATAATAAAAATAGTTTTATTATATAAATGGGTTTCAATTTAGGATATATTTAATATCGTCGAATTTTTTACCTAAGTTGCAATGAATCATATTTTATTGTTCGATGTTATCAGTTAGTGTAATTGAAGTTTTTCAGAAAAAAAGTAGTTTTAATTTTTTCGTTAAAAATTTCCTGAAACGCTAAAAATACAATTATTATTGCGTTTTTATGTGCTGGTATAGTTTTTATCCCTTCGGAATAGCATTTTTCTATATTGGTGAAAAATATTATTGATGTACCGGGTATATTTTTATAATTTAACAATTTTTCTTATTTTTATTTAAACAGATACAAACAAATTTTAAATACAAAAGTTGGTGGGTGGTTGGTTCAGCCGTTTCGCTCTATATTGCTTCAAAAATCCTGTATTTAATTTTATTTCTTTGCATCTTAAGAATAAAAAACAATTAACAACAACTATTAAACAAATAAACTATAGATTTTATAAATGTTCTGCTTCTTTCTCTATAGACCTCGTCTCTTAAATATCCCGAAAAAAAAATCTAACGGAGATCTGGGCTATTTGTTGGCCAATAAATAATCCCGTTTCGGCCAATCCAGATATCAGCGGTTGTTTAAAAACTCCGTTACAGGGGCGACATTATGTGGCGATGCCCCATCTTGTTGCTATATAAGATTAAAATAACTTTGAGGGGTACATTTTCCAAAAAATTATCAATTTCATTTTGCAAAAACCTTCAAAAATAATGGGACCAATCACCTTATTTCTCAGCATACCCACATCAAACATTAAGGGACTTACGACCGTTGTCGTTTAATTTCAATATATGCGTGTGGGTTTTCGAGTGCCCACAAAAGCGTATTTTTTCGATTATACATTCCAGCAGTTGTATCATTCCACAGGACAAAAAATCGTGATCCTCATTTTTGTGAAAAATTTTTTGTTGGTAGAAGTTTAATCCTAAATGTTTTTGATTTATAGTAAGCTCCTGGACAGGCATTAATTTATATGGATGATATTATTATTTCTTTAAAATATTTTGAATTTTAGTAAGTGATTTTCCAAAACACTAGTAGTAAGATTAAAACACTTCTTAATAAATTTAAACATGTGTGTAAATGTAAAAACTGAGAAATATAAATTTTTTTTTGGAAAAAAAACCTATTTAAGAGCAACAAAACTTCACCTCCATCTCGGTTCAGTAAAATTTTTAAAGGAGCTGCATCAGTCTCCTGATCAGCAAATTAGGGTCTGTATGAGGACAAAGGTGAATGTACCAATTTTTTTCGTCTGCTTTTTGTATTGATCGATTTTCCGAACTTGTGCAATTTAACGCTTAAAAATTCATTTGCCGTTTCCAGAATTTTCGCTAGGGAAATATCATCTTCGTCGCTTATCTCTGTTTCATATTGATTAGTTGATTAATTTTCGTTGTCTAGCCTGACTAAAAGTTGTTCTAATTCAGCTTTAATAAGAGAAATACTTGATGTTTTAAAGCAATTATCTTGTTCATAGTTTATAGAGTCCGGTTTTGTGAGATAGCAGAGGTTTTGAGATGGTTAAATGGTTCTGCGTTGCTTGAATCTCGTTCTTAATATCTTTTTCAGATCAGTGATCGGTCTATGGTTCGATCCAGGGGCGTGCAGTCCATGGAAGCAAGGGAAGCAGTGCTTCCCCAAAAAAAGTTACAAAACATCTTCTAAAATGTAATTTTTGAAATAGGAAACCATTAATTTAGTTTATATTAAAAATGCTAAAATATTGTCTTAATTATCAAGCCCATAATAAATGCGGCCTTGACTTCGACCGAGCCACAAAATCGAATAGAACCTATGCGGGCCGCTAGTTTCTCTTCTGCCAAGTCCTGTATACTTGATTTCCTGTGAATCGAGCCAGAGGTTATTGAACTTTCCACAGGTTGCTTGCAATTTTTGCATTTCAGTCGCGTGCTTTAAGTAGGGGCGGAAGCTATCGTTCGAGTAGGTTCTTTATCTGAATGGCTATCCGTGTGTTGTATGATACGTACGTCGCGTCGCGTCGTGCATGGTGCGATATGGAAGACAATAATAAGGACGTGGATATGCAAATACCGTCAACTTCGGCTGTCGGTAATAACTTTGAAAATTTTGCAGGACAATTAGGGGGTCTGCAAGCTAAAGTTCGAGAAACTTTCCCAAGTGCTGTGTTTGTACATTGTTTTGCTCATAAATTAAATTTAGTTTTATCCCATTCCATTAATCACATTAAAGAGTGTAAAGTATTTTTCGTTACTTTAAGTGGCATGGCTGCTTTTTTTTCCAAGTCAACAAAACGTACACAAGCTTTGGACTCCATTGTCCACAAACGATTGCCCAAAGTAGCTCCTACTAGGTGGAACTGTAATGGAAGACTTGTGTTAACAGTATCTGATAATCGTGAATCACTGATTGAACTATTTGAGAATATAATAGAAAATAATGAAACGTGGGACTCAGAAGCAATAAATAGTTCTAGGGGGTTTTTGGACTGTTTGAAACGAGATTTTAATTTTAATTATTTGTTGAACATATTTTCAGAAATATTTCCATTCTCGGACAATGCTTTTAATATATTACAAACTTAAACAAATGATATTGCTTTTTGCTTAAAAAAAGTGGATGATTTTAAATCCATGTTAAGCCAAAAAAGAGATGACTGACCTATTTTGGGAGAAAACGATGACGTTAAATGCAGAGCCACAAGCCAAGCATCTTCGAACAGACAGGGTAGGAGATGTTCAAACATCATACAAACGCCTCTTTTATGAAATCGATCAAATTCAGCAACAAATAAACTATAGATTTAGCGGTTGATTTTAAATTCCTCGAGCTCTGCAAATTTGATGCATTTCTCTTCTTCATTATGGCCAGTTCTTCGACCGAGGGTTACTGCGATCTGAACTAAAAGTGATTTACGAAACTGATGACATTAGCGCAAAAAATAACGCTAAGGAACTAATGTAATTTTTAAAAGACAAGGAGCTGGAAGATGCCTACACCGAAGTTTCGAAATTGTGTGAATTAGTATTAACAATAGCTGCCATAAGTTCATCAGTAGAACGCAATTTTTCAACAGTTAAACGTATAAAAAATTTCGTGAGGAATTCAACGGGGCAGGAGAGACTTTCGCATACATCGCTGTTGTCCATTGAAAATAAACTTCTCCAAAATATGTCGGAGCATCGACGTTTTTATGATGACGTCATTGACGAATTTGCAAAAAATGATCGAAGAATCGAATTAAATTACAAATAGGTAAGTTTCTAAAAATTGCTTCCCTTTCTTAAAATTTCACTGCACGCCCCTGGTTTGATCGATACATCATCGGCGATATCGCATGTTGACGGATTGTGGCGTTACTGGCATTTATGTTTATTACTTTTGTTTTGATATAACGACTAATCCCGGTATTTTCGGGACAGGTTTTCCCCCGGAATCCCGGGATTCGCGATGGACATTACTAGACTCGGTTTAGGAATATTTAAGCTAGACCTCGTCTTACGAGTCGGGAAAGTTTTTAGCCGTCAGTAGATTTGTCTAGTATCGAATATTTTATAGAGCGCAGGGGGGGGGGAAACTGAGAAATATAAATTTTTGAAAAAAATTGAAAACGTGTTTAAGGGCAACAAAACTTCAGGGGGTCGGCAAAATTTCTAAAGGGGTTGCATAAGTAGCCTGATCAGCAAATTAGGGTCTCTCTTTTTTTTTTGTTTGAAGTTTTAGGTATGCAAGTAGTTTTCAAATTTGTTGATATCCGTGAAGATATTAAAAACTATTAATTACTAAGATTATATTTGATTCTGTCGTTATTATTTCAATATTTCTGTAAAACTCGTCGGAGATAACAGAAACGAAATTGGTGTTCGCGTGCAGACGCGAAAAATTAAGCTATTATTTACGAGTTGAACATTCATAAATTACGGTTTATTGGGCCGTTTGTCATAACTTTCTAGACATTTAATAGTTTCTCTTATCCTTGATTTTTCTAGAACACATTCGTTAAACTAAGGCACAGAGAGAGGTAAAACGAAACAGAGCATTGTGAAGAATAGTGGCTTACGTGTATTAATTAAACGATATGCTTCGAACTACAAGCTGGTTATTTTGGAATCTAGAATATTCATAAGGAAAGTAGTTTTGACGTTACGAGTTTGTATTGATGATTAATTCTAAACCTTCACCTGCTTCAGCGAAATTTTAAATCGGTTTATGAAGTATTTCAACAAGGTGAATTAATTATATGCAAATGGTTCGATACAAACGCTTTTAAAGGCTATTAGATGATTTGTTGTTGTGTATAGATTCCACGAAGGTAAAATTCTTACAGTTTTTAGTGAAACCATTCTTTAACAGCAACGTGCACTTCAGAGTTTAAATTGAATCTCTGTCATCTTACTCATTGTTTTAATTACTAAACACTTAAAATGCGCATGGAGCTAAATCGGGACTGTGGGTGGATGTTCGCAGCATTTTCAGCAGTATTTCAATTATAAATGCACTGCCCATTAACTCTCGCATTTTTATAGATGTAAAAAAAGATACATACAAGTTGATACCCATTTGATAGAGATATAATATACAGGGTGTTAATGTCTGTCACCTACATTAAAAAATTGTATAATTTAAAGAAACTTTTGTATTTAACTGTTTTTTTTGCATCTATAAAAATACGAGCGAATACGAAAAAAACACGTTCTTGTTGTTTTGGCTGGTTTACATTAGATGTTGTCTCATATTTCGTAATACGAAAGACACTGGTGAAAGTAGAAACAATTTTTTTACTCAGTAAAATGTATTTTATTACCTTAGAACTAGAGATCTAAGAGTATATAACAAATAATTCCGAGACATTAAAGAATAAAAAGTATTCATTTTTTTTAACACCCTCTACCAAATACCTTTTTAAATGAAAATATCTCGGTTATTTTTGAATTTGTCTCAAAAAAGCAAGACATGTGTACCAACTTTGTTTTTTAAATATATCTATTTTTTATTTTGAATTTGATATTAAATTCTGCATATTTTTTTGTTTAATCGTTGTTAACCTCGTATCAAAAATTAAGGGTTTTATATTTACGAAATACTACGGATATAATTGCTTACCTATTTAGATACCTGCTGCTATCTGGACATAAGGGGGGATTAGATGACATAATATCGAAACATTTTGTTTGGAAAAAGTGTTTAGAATTTCATTTAAAGGTCGTTTGCAAAATTTGAAATGAAAATTCCAACATATTGATTCATATACGCGCTATGGCGGATAATGTGGTTTTACATTTGTTGTAATTTTTCTTTAAAACTTTTCATGCTGTTTTTAAATTCTAATCCTACTTTCAATATTTTATCATCTCACCTCACTTTTTTTTCGTTATATATATATATATATATATATATATATATATATATATATATATATATATATATATATATTGAAACGAAAACAAATGCATTTTTTGAAAGCTTGTATTTTCCAAGGCTATTGACTTATTTTGTTAACATTTGGTATAAGGGGGTTTTTGATGATGCTGAGTAAGAATCGAGAATCAAAATTTCGTTAAAAAATTCCTAATATCATTTTCTTAAAAATCGTACCATTTCCCCCCTTAGGCTCTCACGCCAACGAGCAATGTCAGTACACATCACCAAAATTTGAAACTAATATGATAGTTAATTCCTGAGATATAAGGGTGTTCCGCTTTTAAATGGGTCACACTGTATATATATTTTAATTTTCGGTTTTTTTTAGAATAACTAATACATGCGAGGAAATGATTTGTTAGCTGCAAATCAATTATTATTTGCCAATAGGTATCGGTGACATTTATTGAAACGACGAAAAAAATTCCTTCTCTGGTTCTAAAAAGAGAAATTTATTCGCCAAAAAAAGCCATGTTACACAATTAGAAATGTAAGAACTAGGATACTTCCGGGAGTCAAGTAGGATTATATCAATTCATTTCACAGCTGTAGAAAAAAAAATAGGTTAAGACGTTGTCTGAGCAGGATTGATTCTGTCATGGGCGTAGATTTTTGTATATAGTTCTTAAGTTATAAATTAAAAAAATCTCGGAAGATCATATCCATAACATTGAAAAGAAAAATAGTGACGATAAATACGACGGTAACTAAAAATTTTTTCTCCGTAAATAAAAAGTTACACATTCAGCTTTTTTATATGATTTTTATTTTCCATCATAGTCACATGTCAGTGCAACGACTTAATTTCAACAGGGAATTATGATTCCTGTTGTTTTTTTAAGTTAACAGGCATCAATAGAATATTTCAACAGGTCAGCAAAATGACGTGCCCCTAAGGTGTTTCAACTTTTTGAGCAAACGGAAGTCCGATGGAGTCAAATCTATACTATTCGGCGGGTGCGCGGCCGGCTCTGAGATGTTACAATCGTATAGTTTGGATAGGCCTAGAGCTGTTTTATAAACTCGGCCGTAACCGTGAAACACTATTTGTTAAGGACATTATGTTTTAACATTACAAAAAGTACACTCATCTTAAAAAAGTTAAATTGTCTCGTCGGGATTCGAACTCCCACGTCAAATGCTAGCGAATAAAGTTTACTTTTCCAGTTTGAATATATTTGTTTAGTATCCAATTAAGATATAGAAAATGTAGAACGGAAGCTTTTACGGCTTTGGTCAGTTAAGAAATCATGGTTCTTGGGATTAGACCGTGTCAAATTGGAGTAAAGATCACTGAAGATGCCTCGTGCAATCGAAGGCGAAACGTCGTATAGTAATTCCAATTTGACACTGTCTAATCCCAAGAACCACGATTTATTATAGAAAATGTGTAAAAAATACTACAAAAAAATTAAAATCACGACTATTTGGATGTTAAATATTTTCTTTCAATTCCAGTCCCGGGGGGTACTTTATCCCAGGAAGGCGATGGCCCGCACCAGACAGACGCCTGTATTTTTAACGCCTCGGACGAGATCAATATGGAAGAAATGAAGAACTGGGAGCAGGTGTTCATTAAGCTCATGCGACGTTACAAGTATCTCGAAAAAATTTTTCAAGTAAGTCTGATATTTTATTTTTGCGTGTTTAATATGTTAGTAGTTATCTATTCAAATCTAAAATACAGTGTCGGAGAAGGGTAACTCCCTAAAAAAAAATAATTGGACCCAGGGAATGATTTAGTAACATCTGATATGATAAAAGAAGTTAAAAACGATATAGCTCCAATCCTAGCATGCTTAAGAAGATATCTTTCCCGAGTGACGGGAAAAAGGCCATTGTTATATCTTTACACAAAGGCGATAAAAAGACACATGTAGGAAATTATAGACCCCAGTGGCGGCTCCTCCATTAGGTCATATGGTCAGTGACCCCCCAATAAATGTTTCCAAACAGAAACAAATAAATAAAATAATACATAATTTATATTTTATCAATTTTTTTTAAATTTGGAAATTCGCTTTATTATTAATTATTAGTTCACTTAATTCCGCTACACACTATCGATGCCTCGCACCGCGATCTCCGGAGGTTTCGTTTCGTAGGCATCGATCACGGCTGGCGGCCCGCGTTGACCTCATGGTTATAAACGGAGGCGAGTTTTTCTCGAGTATTCCCATCACATTTTCACAGGGGCGCATAGGTAATACACGGCTTAACGTTGGCAAAGTTTGGGTCAACAGCTGCGCCGAGAAAACTTAAATATTTTTGTCCTATGTTGTATTGCGTATTTTTATAGATTTTATTTTCAAGACTTTACATTTTGTTTGTTGATTTCATGGTTTAGATTAATGTTTTAAAGAAAGGTAGCCACAGTGTTTTAGAATATAAAGACTTTAAAAATCGTTTTCAATTATTTTGGCGAGCTGAACTTTAAGAAACGACTCGAATTTAAGACCAGTGGTGGAACTTTACCGAAATTTAAAATTCACCAAACAAGTAAATAGTTATTTTTGTAAAAATATATACGATTTATCTGCCTGGACATGCGGTTGCAAAGTAACAAAAACATTTTATTGTTTCGTGTGTCTGATTTTTTCAGATGAATCTTTGTGTTGTATACTGGGTGGTGCAACCAAGATTGGGTGGACGATTGTGGGCAAATGGAGAGGAATTTGAAAAAAAAAATTGGGATATGATTGATAGTCAAGAACGCTGTGTTTTAAAATTATACCCATTATACAGGGTGGTCTGAAAAGTTCGTGGTGAACCAAACTTGTGTTTTTTAAATGGGATACCCGGTATATTATTATTTTAGTTGATTCTCCTATTCGTTGCGATCATTTTGATATAAGGTTAGTTGGGTCTAAAATTTATACCAAGGGAATGGGACGAGGTTAAAGTGGAAAAAAGGGTTATACTCCGGCCATTTTTTGAAAACAATTGAAGCAGGTATGGAAAAACCAAATATTCTATAAAATGTATTGTATCTAGGACTAAAATAATCGCTTGTAATCTCTATTTGGACGCCTACAACTGTTGGACTGTGGAGTGCTGCCTAGAATATACGGCGCTACAGGGTTCTTAGCGACCTGGAAAAGTCAGCTAATTAAGAAATCCGGCTAAAAATCAGGGAAAAGTCAGAGAATTTACAAAAAATAATAGAAATTCAGGGGATTTTATACTAAACCTGGAAAAATAATAAAATTAATTAACGTTGCTTGATTGTATTTACCCAAAATTATTTCGTCGCGTTTATACAACTATAATTATATTTAATATATATATTATATAAGTATAGTTTATTTAACATCCCTTGTATCACTTAAAATAATCTTGCGGTAGTGTGAATTACTAGTGGGAGCATATTATGTTTTAAAAGATTCACCTGCCAGGCAAGCTAGTTTTACGGCTCTTACAAATTGTGACAAATTCCCTTATACATTTTGTAAAATTAGATGGGTAGAAAATGTCTGTGAGTCTATGAAAGGGCATTGGACATTTTATTTCCCCTTAAAATTTGGATGGAAGATAAAGCCACTAAGTTTTCATCAAATGTTTCAGTTACTAAGACAAAAAAGGCTTTAAAAGATACGTTTTTAAGACCAAGACTGACAGTTTTTTTCACACATTGCCGCCATTTTAGAACCATTTAAAAAAAAATCGGAGCGGTAAAGGAACCATCCTTTTTTGTATGATGATCTATTACAAATACTAAACGAATTCATCAAAAAAATCATAAAAACACAAGTTATTAATAAAGGTCTTCAATAAATTTTAATAATAAAGATATTCTTTTACGAACTAATAAAACTGATGTCGATTTTGCCACTAAAAAAGCACTAAAAGACCTAAGTGTTCGTGAAAAGGACAAACTTATTTTTTGTCGGACTGTCATTTTTGATAAATCAAATAAAGAAGTTAATAGAACGTTGTTGTTTTATATATAGGTTTATTAAATATGTAACATGCTTAAAACCAAACATCATGCTTGATCAAGGAGTTTCATATACAGGGTGGTGCAACCAAGATGGGGTGGACGATTGTGGGCAAACGGAGAGGAATTTGAAAAAACATTTTTGGGATATGATTGATAGTCAAGAACGCTGTGTTTTAAAATTATACCCATTATACAGGGTGGTCTGAAAAGTTCGTGGTGAACCAAACTTGTGTTTTTTTAAATGGGACACCCGGTATATTATTATTTTAGTTGATTCTCCTATTCGTTACGATTATTTTGATATAAGGTTTATTGGGTCTAAAATTTATACCAAGGGAATGGGACGAGGTTAAAGTGGAAAAAAAGGGTTATAGTCCGGCCATTTTCTAAAAACAATTGAAGCAGGTATGGAAAAATCAAATATTCTATAAAATGTATTGTATCTAGGATCACAATAATCGCTTGTAAGTCGTTCAAAATTATTCACTGTTATACAGGGTGGTCAAGTTTTGCAAATTTACCTTGGATTGAATTTTTTTAAATGGAACACCCCATATATTTTAATGTCATATTAAAGATAACATCGCCAGCTTTCAGAAAATACCCTATTTGATATCTTTCTAACCAACAGTTTTTTAGTAAATTAACCGTGAAACCAAAATTTACTCATTCTAACAGAAACGGTATTATTTACGTTGCTTAAATTGACTACCTATAATATAAGGAGGCCATGATATAATCATAAATGAAAAGAAAGATTGACATTCTTGTCAAAACCGCAAAGTGTTAGAGAATTGGCATCAATTACCATTGTTATTTTGACGATAAGACGAGAAATTGTTAAGTAACAATGAGTTTGAGTACTCCAGAGTTGATAAACATGACTTTTATGTTGTGCGAGTGTCAAAAAAACCCTTTACTAGTAAGCAGGGTTTATGCGGTACGATATCCCGATGCCGAAAAAAAACCAAGACCTGAAGCTTTTGCAAGTTTATTAGAGAGGTTTCAAGAAACAGGCAATGTTGCTTTTAAGAAACGTAAAGTAATTAATAAACCAGTTACCAATGAAGATAATGCTTTGACAGTGTTATTAACAGTGCAAGAAAATCCGCACACAAGTACCAGGGAAATTGAGAGAGCTACTGATATTGAACGCACTAGTATTAAACGGATTCTGTAACAACATAAATATCATGCCTACCACATTGAATTACACCAAGAACTGTATGATCGCGATTACGTCCAACGACAAATGTTTTCAATTTGGTTTTTAAATACAATTTGGGATAATCCAGGTTTTGTAGAGAGGGTGCTGTTTTCAAATGAAGCAACTTTTAAAAGCAACGGCTTGGTTAACAAACATAATATGCACTATTATTCAACCGAAAATCCACATTGGATTCGTCAGGTGGACCATCAAAATAAATGGTCAATTAATGTTTGGGGAGATATAATTGGCTCTCATGTTATAGGACCATATTTCTTTAAAGAGCATTTAACGGGAGAAGTCTATTTAAATTTTTTGAGAAATGAGTTGCCCGTATTGCTCGAAGACTTATCTTTAATGTTAAGAAATTCCTTATGGTTCCAACATGGTGGAGCACCCCCGCATTACCATAGGCATGTAAGACATTTTCTCAATAATTGGAAAGGAGAGCATTGGATTGGGCGAGGTGGACCAGTTAAGGGGCCTGCGAGGTCACCCGATTTAACGCCATTAGATTTCTTTTTATGGGGACATGTTAAAGAAGAAGTTTATAAAGAGGTTCCAACCACAGTGGAAGATATGAAGTTGAGAATAATAAGCAGTTTTCGCAACATTTCAGACCTGACTTTGAGAAAAGTGAAACTTTCATTTATGGATAGACTCGAAATGTGCCTTCAGCAAAACGGTGGTTTAGTTGAACATCTTTTATAAGTTTTAATTACATTGTTTTTGTTGATTTATATTAAATTTATTTTTTTTGTAAAAAAAGATCTGTTATTAATACTGTCAAAGCATTATCTTCATTGGTAACTGGTTTATTAATTACTTTACGTTTTTTTGAAAGCAACATTTCCTGTTTCTTGAAATCTCTATGATAAACTTGCAAAAGCTTCTATTTTGTTTTTATTTCGGCATCGCATCATCAAAGAACAATATTTATTTATTTACTGATGACAATATTCTGACACTTTGCTGTTTTGACAGGACTGTCAATCTTTTGTTTAATTTATGATGATATCATGGCCTCCTAATATTAAATTGTCAATTTTAACAACGTGAATTCAGTGTAATTCGTGTTAAAATGAAGAAATTTTGATTTCACAGCTAATTTACTGAAAAGCTGTTGGTCAGAAAGGTATCAAATATAGTATTTTCTGAAAGCTAGTAATGTTATCTTTAACATGAAAGTAAAATATACAGGGTGTTCCATTTAAAAAAATTCAATTCAAGGTAAATTTGCAAAACTTGACCACCCTGTATAACAGTGAATAATTTTTAACGACTTACAAGCGATTATTGTAGTCCTAGATACAATACATTTTATAGAATATTTGGTTTTTCCATACCTGCTTCAATTGTTTTCAAAAAATGGCCGGAGTATAACCCTTTTTTCCACTTTAACCTCGTCCTATTCCCTTGGTATAAATTTTAGACCCAACTAACCTTATATCAAAATGATCGCAACGAATAGGAGAATCAACTAAAATAATAATATACCGGGTATCCCATTTAAACAAAACAAAAGTTTGGTTCACCACGAACTTTTCAGACCACCCTGTATAATGGGTATAATTTTAAAACACAGCGTTCTTGACTATCAATCATATCCCAATTTTTTTTTTCAAATTCCTCTCCGTTTGCTCACAATCGTCCACCCCATCTTGGTTGCACCACCCAGTATAAGAGCTCAAAATATGTTATAGTATTTGTACGAAAAAAAATTAATTTCCGCAGAAATCGCAGAAAAAAGTGGTCAACCAGCATCTAATAGATACCGAATTTATACATTTTTACCAAACATACATATAATCGAACTACTCGATTGAATACATTTTTCTACAATTTCTTGGGAAAAAATGACCGGTTTAAAAATTGTGGCTTGTTATTAAGTTAATTTTGATCCTTTCTCATGGAAACGCCACCAAAATAAACACCAGTAAAAATATTTTAGTTGAAAATCTGTTGGAGGAGTCCATTATTTGCCAAAGACAAGTATATGACGCAGTTTATCAAAAAGGTGGTATATTAAATGTTAGTAGTTCCCACATATGAGCGTATGTGTTAAAATGCTTACAAAATTTATGAATACGCCCTTGACAACGAAAATCGCCGAAAAGGGAAAGAAAAAGAAAAAACTAGAAAAGTAAGCAGCATTCATGGAAGTGGAAATATCGGAACTGAGACGAAAAATTTAAAATACTTATTTTCTATTTTTTCTATAATCCTTTTGAATTTAATTTTTAATAATTACGTGTCGCAAGTATATATTAATTTTTTGTTTCTAAATGCTTTGTATCACTGCATTCTTTTACTTAATTTTAATCCTTTTAAAAATGTATAGCTCTATTACTATAGCATTTTTTAAAATATTTTTTTATTTCTTATACAATGACATTTAAGTTAGAGTCAGTAGTTTTGTTGGCTTTTTTATAATACAATAAATTCTCAAAATATAACATGGAATTTCCGTGAAATTGTCAGGGAAAACCTGGAAGTAAGGGAATTTGATAATTCAAAATTGCTAAGAACCCTGCTTTAATGCAGTTTTCAAATATGGAGCCTCACTGAATTTGTCAATTTGAGACAATGTATGCGGGTAACCTTAATTTTACACAACCATTGCTAAATCGCAACATTTGCTTAAATTCCTTTTATCTTTCGGGACCTACATAATTTAATTCTATTCAAATTCCTGCAGTTTTATCCCAAGATAGAGCCATTAAATAATGTTTACAAAAACGTAAAAAATAGGTGAAAGAATGCAAATGCTTACTTGCAAGAAAATGTAATTATAGCTAGTTTCGTCATCCTAATTCATTTTTATTCCACTTTCATGTCATTCATTTATTTAAATACTTACAAAATACCTTTCTTTAAGTCATTTTTCTTTTTTAAATCAATTTTTCGATATCATATTTCTGTATGTCTAACAGTCCTTCACAAGAACGAAAGCGATTTGATGGTTCTAACTTTTTATAAGTAAACCTTTAAAAATTCGTCATAATATATTTATTTTGGAGTCAAATTCAGGCAGTTTTTAGAGAGTGGCATATTGTACATGTTGCAACTAAAGAAATGACGCCCAGATTTGGATTAATTTTACGTCTTTCCTTAACATAAAAATAAATAATAAAGTTCTTATCGTTTTAGTAAGATTTGGAATATATGTCGAGTTTTTAGTTTTTTTTTTTTTAAATCAACAAAGGAGGTAGCATCTTTTCATTAAACCATTGGCGTATCTGGGAGGAGGAGGGGCGGGGCAAGCATTTACATTACATTACATTTGACAAAAATAAATGTTCGCACAGTATAAGCTTAAGACTTTATCTAATAAAGTGTATTTTTCTTTAAATTTATTTTAAGTTAAAATATTGCTCCTGTACTGTGCCTTTAGTTTTATTTTAAAAGTAAACGTCTCTAATTATATTTTGTTGATTTTGATGGGTTGGAAAAATCTAAGTTTAATAAAACACCAAGAGAAGTTCTTTTCAATTTTTATTTTTTTTTATAATAACACATAAAAAAATCAAAATTGAAAAGAACTTATCTTGATTTCAGCGCCCTGAGGAATTCGAAACGTTGGCTTATTAAAAAAGATGTTTTATTAAACTTACGTCCTACCAAGCCATCAAAATCAATAAATAAAATCTACAAGATTAAGGATCGTTTCACTAAAAAAAAAAAGTTCCTAATTATATTTAATATTTTATTGCATTTTTTAATTTTTTGTGTTTCCTATATTACCTCCCTTGTCTGGATTGCTTTTTTCTAAACTAAAAATTAGACAAATGGATAGATGAAAGTTTGTGCTAATACATTATATGTTCTTTAATTCTGAGATGCCAGTCAATAGACATTCCAAAAGTTGTTTATGTTTTTTTTTAACACACCAGCATACCAGAAAAAAAAATATCTCAACAAAACCAAAGCATTTGTAATATTTCCTCGCCTTGCTTCATTACAAAAAGTATTAGGTAGGACATTATAATTATTTACCTTTAACATATAATCTGATGAAATTCTCAACAGAGAATTTAAATCCGAATCAAATTTATATTCTAATATTAATTACGCAGTTTGGAAAAAAAATATTACTGCGTCTTATCAGCATATAAATGATGGCCATATGTTAACGATAAGTATGAAAGTGAGTAATATGTATAAATCACATGTCTCACTATAAATTCGATAACATTTATTCACCTAAGTCGGTTTGCCGGATTGCATTGTATTTATATTTTTGTTTTCTAAACTTTTGGAATTTTTTCAAAAATTCGGAGGAGTTATATCCGGCGATGGCGCAAGCCATTTTGTAAGACAGCGTCGACCAATCCATCGATTAGATAGGCATCGCCCAAAATAATTCTTTACATGACGAAAGTAATGTGGTGGAGCACAATCTTCGTAAGAGAGAAACTCCTCGTTAAATTCATTTGAATTTTGCTCCAAAAATAATGGGCTATAATAGGGTTACCCATAATTCCAGCCTACATATTATTTTTTTTTGGGTACTGAGTATGCCCTACTCGAAATACCCGAAGAATTATACAGGGTAGCTCTTCGAAAATGAAACAGAGGCATTTATGGGCACCTCATAATTTTTTTTTGAAAAACGCTCAGACCCGTCGATTTATTATAAAATATAATAAATTATCATAAAATCATGTTCGTACCTGCAGCCCCCTAGGAGGGGGTGGCACCACCCATAAAATCTTAAATGGAAAGGGGGGTCGAGTGATACCTCATTTTAAAGGTCTTAAAATAGCATGTACTTTAGTTCAGTAGTTTTAGAGATTTATTGATTTAAAGCTCAAAGTAGACTTAAATACATAAGATTAGTGGAGATCAATTAAAGCAAGAAATTTGCCAGCAAGTGGTGTAAAAATAACTAATAAGAATATTGATGTTTTTATTTAATGCATTTTTGACTCTTGCGTCACTTACGCAAGCATACGGAGTTCTTTAATTTTAGGGTTTTAGAAAGTTGAATCTAAAAATATCTGCACAATAATAAATAACAAGAATGTACTTACGCGTCACCCAAGTAAATGTTGAAAATGGCTACCTTTACTCTCCATGCAGTACTAGAGGTTTTGCTCAAAACGTTGCCGCGCATTCTGCATTATTTCAGGAATAGTTTGAAGGCACTCAGTTACTTGCATTCTTTGTTGCAAATCTTGTAATGAAGTCCGTAGAGATTTTGCTTTTTACAGAAAGAAATCCAGATGTGATAAATCTGGCGATCTTGGGGGCCATTTAATCCATCGCCCTGGAAACGTTTGATCTAAATATTGTCGAACAAATATTGCATAATGTGGCTGGGCACCGTCCTGTTGGAACATCAACCTATCCTCAACGTATCGCCGATCATTCTGATTTTCAGTTATTGGTGTTAACGCTGGCTCTATGGCGTCTTGTAATAATTGTAAATATATTTCCACCTGTCAAATTTCCAGGCAAGAAATTAGAACCAACTAAATGATCGCCAAAAATATCAGCCCAAACATTTAATTTTTATGGCTGTTGGGTGCGTATCTCTTCTGGGATTAGAATCGGACCAATATCGGCAGTTATGACGATTTACCATGCCGTTTAAGAAAAAAGAGCATTCACCAGAGAAACAAAAGTTGAATAGAAGGTTTTCATGGTTTATAAATTCGTTCACTCATAACTTCACAATATTGTAATTGCTGATCAAAATCGTCATCATTAAGTTCTTGCACAAGGTTTATTTTGTACGGATGGAAACTATGGGCTTTAAGAATCCTTTGGATACTACGTCGACTAATACGAGACAGTTTCCAGTCGTAGGATCTAGATAAACTTGCTCTAAAACCATCGCTTCCGTTTCGTTCGCTCCTTGGCCACTGATCCAGTTTCCCGAAATTTAGCCACAAGTTCCAGAACATATTTTCGATACTTGTTGCTGTTCTCATGTCGCTCATTAAATATTTGTGATTTTATATTAGCGCACTGATTATTTCCGAAAAATATTTTGATTATTTCAGTCCTTTCTGCCGTGCCATGGTTAATTTAAAAAGCGTTAAAAGGTAGTTTAACACCGAGGTTTGGACCTATCAATAGCGAACTTGTACTAAAGTCTTATTTAAAATTAGTAAGTGGTATTCCTTCTTTTATATAGAGGTATTCCTTTTTTTATAGCAACTTTGCCACCACAACGCTCAAATCGCTATTTTGAACAGTAAAATGATTAACAAACTAGTTTGCTTATAAATAATTTACCGTCATTACGTATTAACAAAAATGCGTTGAAGATGTCTTACAGATGATCAAACCAGTCCAGTTTTATTTATTTTTAGGCTTTACATTTGGCGTCCTCAAATAGTCGTAAGATATAAAAATGCATAAACTAAGAAAATAAAACTCTTCAGTGTATTTTTACGACACTTGCTGCCAAAGGTCATGCTTTAATTGATCTCCACTAATTGATGTATTAAACTCTACTTTAGTTTTAAATCAATAAATCTCTTAAACTACTGAACTAAAGCACATGCATTTTATTATCATTTTGAAGGCAATCGAAAATACCTTTAATATGAGGTGTCACTCGATCCCATTTAAAATTTTAGGGGTGGGGCCACCCTCTCCTAGTTACCTGCGGGTATGAACGTGATTTTATATTTAGTGCCCTCTCGAAAATAAAATCGACGGGTCCGAGCGTTTTTCAAAAAAAATTATGAGCTGCCCGTAAATGCCACTGTTTCGTTTTCAATGCGCCACCCTGTATATACAATATATATAGATTTGGGTGTTTACTTTACCATTTAAGAAAAAGGTGCTTTCATCCCTAAAGCAGGTATGTCTTACAGTCAGGATTTTTAGTTTTTTTTTCCAGAAATTATTTCGTACAACTGAACTTGAAATTTATTTTTAAATTTTTTTTAACTGTTAAACTAGATACACTGCATGTTTCTGCTACATGCTTAGTTGGTTGTTGTCGATTTCCATTGTACCTACGACGTGGATTGGTTGTTCTTCGAAAGTATTGTTGTTTAGAATATTTTAGCCATATTGTGCGATCTGGAAAACGCTCATTAAACATACGCCCTACAGCATGAACATTCCGATTGGCCTGACCGAAAATAATTACTGCTTCACATTTATCAGCTAATCTACGGGCCATTTTGTCATTTCATTAGGCCTCCATTTTGTTCCGCCATAATTAATGTATTTCCACAAAAATTTTACTATTTTATCTTTATACAGGGTTCTTAGCGACCTGGAAAATATTGTAAAAGTCAGGTAATTCAGAAATCCAACTGAAAATCACGGAAAAGTCAGGGAATTTACAAAAAAATAATAGAAAGTCGGGGGATTTTATAATAAACCTGGAAAAATAATAAAATTAATCAGCGTTGCTTGATTGTATTTACCCAAAATTATTTCGTAGCGTTTATATAACTATAATTATGTTTAACATATATATTATATTACTATAATTCATTTAACATCCCTTGTAATTTATTTAACATCTCCCGTATATTCAGACTTGCCTGTTGGCGCCATTCACGATAACAGTAACTTGGACGGCTACAAAATCGGCTTAAGTAGTGTGAGTTTCTAGTGGGAGCATATTATGTTTTAAAAAATTCACCTGCCAGGCGAGCTAGTTTTACGGCTTTTGCAAGTTATCACATATTCCTCTATAAATTTTGTAAAATTAGATGGGTAAAAAATGTTCGAGTCTATGAAAGAGCTTTGGACATTTTATCTCCTCTTAAAATTTGGATGGAAGATAAAGCAACTAAGCTTCTATCAAATGTTTCAGTTACTAAGACAAAAAAAGATACGTTTTTAAGACCAAGACTCACATTTTTGTCTCACATTGCCGCTGATGATCTATTACAAATACTAAAAAAATTAATCAAAAAAATCTTAAAAACACAAGTTTTGGATAAAGGTCTCCAACAAATTTTTAAATTAAATTTTGATAATAAAGATGTTCTTTTACCAACTAATAAGACTGATGTTGGTTTTGACACTAAAAAGGCATTAAAAGACCTAATGTTGGACTTTAGTTTTATTAGTTAAAGTTATATTAAAGAATTAAATATAATAAAACAAATAGCTGTTAATAACGGTTATCATAAAAATCTTATAGACAAAATAGTAGAAAAGAAACAACATAAAAAGGCATTACAGTTAATTTATCCTACTAACAGTTTCAAAGAAAATAATAATTTCCATACTTTCACTTATACAGGAAAAATAACATTAACTATTACTAAGTTTTTAAAAACAAAGATGCAAAAATTTCTTTTAGAACTAACAACAGCCTTAGTAAATACATTAAAAACAATAAGAGTAAAACCAAAAAACACAATAAATCGGGTGTTTAAAAATTAAATTGTGGAACATGTCCAAAATTTTATATTGGACAAACAGGCAGAACATTTCAAAAAAGGATAAGTGAACATAAATTCAATTACACAAAGCATAAAGATAATTCCAGTTACGCCAAACATTTAATTCAAGAAAACCATACTTTTGATGAGAACTTCGAAATTTTACATGTAGAACGAAAAAGTAAAAAACTTAATTTACTAGAAAGTATGGAAACAAACATAAAAATAACAACACGTTATTAAACGATCAATTGGACCTGAACGGTTCCCCATTGTTAAACCTTTATTAGTTTATTAAGGGTAAATCCAGAACATTTGAACTGTATAAGATCTGCAGTTGTAAAAAAACGCATTCAGGTATTTAAAATCTATAATTTGTGGGACACTCTTATTTTATTTTAGTTTACATCTAACATCTGATGAAGCCACAGTGTTGGCGAAACAATTGTCATTATTTTTGTAAAATAAATTAAGTGGTAATTTTACGCAAGTGTTTTTTGTTTACTTTGTTAATATGAATTTCCATCAAGTAACGGCTAGTTCAACGTTAATATTTTCGACAAAATGAGGGTATGTGTTAAAAATGCTTACAAGACTTACCAATATGCCTTTAACCAAAATCGCCTAAAAGGGAAAGAAAAAGAAATTGATCTCGAAAAAAAAAAAAGCCGAAAGTGAAATTTATCATTTAGAAAAAAAAAGAAAATCTAGAAAAGGAAGCAGCATCCATGGAACTGGAAATATCGGAACTGAGACGAAAAATTGGAAATATTTGTTTTCTATAATCCTTTTAAATTTAATTTTTAATAATGACATGTCGCAAGTGTATATTAATTT
The DNA here is from genome assembly GCA_030620095.1 of Kuschelorhynchus macadamiae. Classification (NCBI taxonomy): domain Eukaryota; kingdom Metazoa; phylum Arthropoda; class Insecta; order Coleoptera; family Curculionidae; genus Kuschelorhynchus; species Kuschelorhynchus macadamiae. Next base: position 422,963 of record JAUTXW010000584.1, on the reverse strand, counting down.
TTTATTTGTAAATGCTTTGTATAACTGCATTTTTTTACTTAATTTTAAATAAAACAGAATATCCTTTTAAAAATGTATACCTCCCCTAGTTAAGTAACCCTGCTCGCTCTATTACTATAGCATTTTCTTTAATATTTTATATTTCTTATACAATTACATTTAAGTGTAGTTTCATTACTTGTGTGGCTTTTTTTATAAGAAATATAAATTCTCAAAAAATAACCTGAAATTTCCGTGAAATTGTCAGTCAGGGAATACCTGGAAAAGTCAGGGAATTTAATAATTCAAAATTGCTATGAACCCTGTTATATCACACTTTATTTTTGCGCCATGTCCATGCAATAAGTAGTTTCTTAAGAATGATTTCTTTTCTACATCGAGCCATTTTGTTCCGCTATATTGGATTTTTACCAAAATGTAACCATTTCAACCCCTTATGACCCTTGAACTTGGAACAAAGAATTCAGTCGGATAAATGGTTTTTGAACTGCGTATAGACACAACGACAGACAAACTGGGGGAAATGGGAGAACATGTTTTTTGGGTTCCAAAGACTTGAAAAGACAAAAATGCCAGGGAAGTAATAAATAATCGTTTCTTCCTTAAAATATAGTATATATTTACCCCCTTCTTTCTTTATACTTTATTTTGTTTATCTGATATAATTACAGTCAGTCATCCAGAGGTTTCACTCAAAATGTATCAAAATTAGTTTGGGGGGATATAAATAAATGATTTGAAGACCTTTAAAATTGTGAAGAGTCGCATTTTATTAAAAAATGAATTCAAAATGGCGCTAAAGTTTGAAATTTTGACATTTTTTGTTCAAACAATTACACTATTCCTCTGACTTATGTTTCAATATTCCGAACGGTTCGGAAAGTTAAGGGGATGGACTTTGTATCCTCAATGTAACTAGCTGCCATTTTGGTCTTAATAATTGAACATCGGGTAGTAACTAGATAATTTGATGACCTATCAAATGGTGTATCGTAATTCGTATTCCATTTAAAAAAAGTGCTTAAAATCGCTCCAAGCCGACGTTTTTCATTAAAAAAAAATATTTTACGCAATTTTGCTTCAAAATTGTGGACGGTTCGGAAAATAAAAAGGGAGGGGGTGGATTTTGTGTCCTCCTTGTATGAATATTTAGAATATTGCGCGTGTATCGTTAACAATCGCCAATGTCAATATCATTTCTGAAATGAATAAACTCCGAATTGTAGAATCTGGATTAATTGATTAAACCGCCTACGTCGATGTTCACGGTTGCATCTATCAGTGTGTTGCACGACTTGGATACTTGCCAAGCTATTAAAATATTTACGGATCGTTGACAGTTTGAATTCTGAGGAATATCGCCCATTTAATAATTTATCAAAATCAAACTGCAATCTAAATTTAGACCGTACTTTATTGATGTTAATATATAGGAATACATTTTTCGCCAAGTTAATGTTTTAAAAGATTTTTTCAACTGACGATTGATAATAGAGTCAATTGCGTTTCGAGATAACATACTTTACCTAATAGTTCTTTAAAGAATTTTGAGATTATTTTAATAGAAAACTTACAAAAAGCCAATTTATTTATTATAAATATTGGCTTGGTTGAAATTGCAAATTTTGTTTTTTCCCTATCTGTCTGAATACAGGTAAAAGTTGTGATATTTCGGTATTGGATTTTAGAATAACGTTTAACTTTAGTTTTGTATACACTATTTTGGGTATATCATCATAAGAAAAAGTCTAGTGGCGTCAGATCAGGGGATCGTGATGGCCATTTCGTCGGTTTGGAAGTATTCCGTTGAGATACTGCCCGACATTGATTTGGTAGTGGGGCGGTGCGCCATCCTGCTGAAACCAAATCATATTCGCAGGAACTTGGGGTTTGCTGGATCAGGATATAAGTTTGACATTATTTTGGATCTGTGCTAAATAATTATCGCCATTCAAATCGCTATCAGTGAAAAAGAGACATATGATCTCCAACAATTCCTGCCCCAACATTAACTTTTTCAGGGTATTGCGTATGTTCTTTTCTCATTCAGTTAGGATTTTCCGTAGACCAATAGCGGCAATTTTGACAATTAACATGACCGCAAAGTGTAAAGGTGCGCTCATCAGAAAACAAAACCTGTTCTGATTAGATTATATTGTTACCTAAAATTGCCATAATTTGTTTCAAAAATACGTTCTCCTATCAAAATATCGTCTTCGATGAGCTCCCTGAGTTGGTATCACTTTATAGGGATGCATTTTATTTTCTTTTAATAATCGATGAATGCTAATATCGAACTTTAGAGCTGCTTGTCGGCTAGAAATATGTGGGTTTTCCTCAAATTCACGCATAATATCCAATTTGGTATTACTTATTGCATTGGCTGCTGGTTTTTTATCTGCCTTATATGACCAAGCTCGCGAAATTGCTTTTCTATTTTATTAACTGTCCCTTGGGTTATAGGCGGCAAATTTATAAACAAAACTATTTATAGCTTTTTTTTATTTCATATCAGTAAAAAGACAGGCTGAAATGGTTTTTACTTACTTTCTCATTATCAAGATTTAAATGGGAAATAAGTATTGAGTGCGTTGTTGCGAAGTTCTGTAACCAAATAATTTTATTTTTTTTAATGTTAATTTTTGCAATAAATCTGAAAAAATTTAATTTTTACGAAAAAGTTGAAGGTAGGTATAGGACATTGTACATGAAATATGTCTACAATTTTCTGAAGAATCGTGATACACATGATACACCCTGTATAAAAAATAAAAATGCGTTTATTTATTATCCAATTTATTCCATTTGGCTGATACACACTGTATATTAATAAAGGCCAATTTAAAAAAAAAACATACAGTAGAGTAAAAAAACGTATATTAAAGTAAAAGTTGCATTGAAAACTCCAAAATGCAGTACCATACTTGGCCAAAGAATAAAAATTGGCATAATAAACAGTCAATTCAGATTACAGTTGCCATCTATTCTATTCAAAAACTTGGTTGTAGTTCCAAGTTGCACCTCCTGCTCGGCTATGTTTTCATTAAAATAGCTTGACAGATGTGAGGCAAACCAGCCTAATACGGTACACACCTCACGTCATATTTGTGTAGCGTTTCCAACAAAATCTCATGGTCGATGCAGTCAAATGCACGAGAGAGGTCCAAGAAGTTCTTACATACAAAATTCTCCTACTCAGTATTTTCATGGATGTTATTTGTGAATTGAAAAAGGGCAGTATAAGTTGACTGATCCTTAAGATAAGCCTGCTTGTCTGCTGAGAACAAGTTATACTTAACAAAGACGTTTCTCAGCGTTAGTTCATTGCCACTTCAAAAATCTTAGACCAAAATCTTAGACAGTAGACTAATAAAATTGGTCTATAGTTGCTAATATATTTTTTATATACACTTTCGGTGTTGACAGTTCAAGGAAAAAATAATGTAGGTTTTGGGGTATACACTGTGGTCCAAATTAAATTGGAACCTTTTTTAAAGTCAAAGTTAAAAATCGCTTTATTTGTTATAAAGAGTAAACTCTTGTGAATAAGCTTCTATAAAATTACATGTCATTCAACTAATTGGTCTAAATTAAAGATACATAAATAGTACAATAAACAATATTTAAATACCCAATTAACACTAAGAATACTTTTATAAAAATAGTTAAAATGATAATATACAATAAGTTGGACAATTAAAATTTGGTATTATAGAACTTTGCAAAGAATTGATTTATGGTCAATTAGGCTTTATTATTCTTATTTTTTAACCGATTTTTTGATATGTCTTTGTTTTAAATCATTCTTTATTCATTTTTTAATATCATTCTTCATTATTTATTATTCTTCTTATTGAATTTCTACTAATTCTCGTTGTTTAAGATATTGCGTGATGTCTTTTTAAGCATTAACATATTGAACTGTGTGGTACAACAGTCCAACTAAAAATCCAGGGAGCCTTGATTAAATTTCAAACAAAAGAAAACAAATTGATAGTGAATGTTGACAGTTTCTTTAAAATTTTGAAATATTATTCTTGTGATCTTCTTCTTAGTTTAGAAGATAAATTGTTGATAAAGTCCCTTAGAGAAACATTTAATTATGGAGCTAAGAAGTTAGTGGCTATGTTTCCACGAAAAAAAGTAAAGCTTAGTACAATTAGTTACTTTTTAAAGCATTTGCGCTTAACTAATGGTTTTGTGCGGGTAAAGCCTGGACGTGGCAGGAAAAGATCCACCAGAAGCCTTGCCAGCATTGAACAAGTGAGAAACATTATTTAAAATGACCCCCTTATGTTTCGGTAAGTTATCGAAAAATATCTAAAACAACGAGAATTAGTAGAAGTTCAGTAGGAAGGATAATAAAAAATTACTTAAAATTAAAACCTTTTAAAAAAATTTATTGTCAAAAGTTAACGGCTGACGTAAAGCAAAAACGTGTTGAAAGATGTGAACTTTCATTACAAAGATTCAGGTGCCGGCGAGATATCGATAAAATATGGTTTACCGATGAAAAAATATTTACTCTTCGACAACCAAAAAACCCCTTAAAATAACCCGAGTTTATTTTGCCGCTGATATGAGAAGGAGAGATATTCGTTTAAATCGGTTGCTAGTTGAAAAGGTGCAATTTTCGGAATCGGTGATATTTTTCGTGGCAGTTTGTACGAAGGGAAAAACCAGCATCATTTTTGTAGATGAGAACGTAACCTCTGAAGTTTACCAACGAGAAATTTTATCTCATATGTTAGCGGAAATCGAATATATTTGTGACAACTATACATTCCAACAAGACGGTGCACCTGCACATACCTGCAAAAGTTCCATTAGATATTTACGAGAAAACTGCCCAGATTTTATAGAACCTCAGTCTTGGCCCCCAAACAGTCCGGATCTTAATCTAGTGGATTATACAGTATGGACTGTTCTGGAAAGAATGGTTTACGAAGATGTGGTGGTTAACACTGTTCAGGAATTAAAAGAAAGAATAATAATGTGCTGGCAAAATCTTAACCAAGAAATATTAACAAATCCTATTAGATTATGGCGCCAAAAGCTACACGCTGTTGTAAAAAATCAAGGTGGTCATATCCACCATCAGTTTTTATAAATTGTTGATATTATCTACTGTATATAATAAAATAATTTAAAGTTCATTTTTCTCGAGTCTAATAAATAAATGTATTATTATTTTATATTTCCTATTGTTCGTTTTTTTTTTTGTACAATTTTTAAATTTCAGAACACGCCAATCTTGATTTTAAATAGTTTAATATACTTCAGCAAAATACTTGTTAATGTTACTGTTGAGTTAATAGTTACCTAGAATTTATTTTGTGCCATTTGTTTAATTTTTTATATTCTAAAACATATATATGTATGTATTATTTTTTAACTTTTTTGCGGATCATCCGGAAAAAAAATGTTTTTTTCCAAGCCACTAAAACAATAACCTAGCACCACTTAACATTTATAATTACTTATTGAAACCTTTTTTGCAGGATGAAATCAAGAAGATTTTGATGTTTGTAAAGTATTTCAAGGAGACTGATCGTAAGAAGTTATCAGCCATGTTGGCATTGTGGATCTCAAATGGTAGTGTTCCTTTTCAAGCCGTGCTCGTTCTCAATAATTCTCATCTCATTAAGGTATGTTTTAACTTATATTTCACAGTGTAAGTAGTTATAAGCAGTATTTATTGTTTTGGTTTACTAACTGTCTTTGTTTACCAAAAAAATATTTTCGTTACAATAATGAGTTAGTGATACTATGATAGATTCTTATCGTAGAAAATACCTTTGGCATTAGTCATTGAATATGATAATGAATTAAATTAAAAACAATTGACTCATGAAAAGTCGAATGAAAAATAGATGGTCTTCACAAATAGTTTGGAATACAACTGTTTTGCAGCGCTAAATATATTTTTAAACAAGGGTTAACACTTTCGAAAATATATTTTTTTTAAATAAAATAGCTATACTTAAATGTATCCTGGTTTTCGATTGGTCACTTGTTTGGTTTTATTACTGATTGTTTTTTTGTTTCAGGATCACTTGGCATTGGACTTCCTCATTGACATATTCAAATATTGGCGAACGGAGAGGGGTGCCAATTCACTTAGCTCGGCGGTTAAGAAGGCTAATTTAGAACAACATTTCTCGACTTTTATACCCGACACGAAACAGTCACAGGTAATGGTTATTATGATATATTTTTCTTCTCCTATCTTTATAGCTTGTGTATTATCGACCGTACGTTTCGATTCAATTTGCACCTTCTTCAAATAGATAACACTGGCCGACAAAAAAATTATAATAGCATAATCTAATAGTATGGACCTATCCAAATACGAAAATGACAAATAGAAAGTTGTAGCACGTAGGGTTTTCTTGTTAGAATTTTAGAACCATATCGAATGTTACGATACTTAATATTTATAGAAAAAATGATTTCAGAAAATTCTTAACCCTGTTTATTGACTATGTTTACAGTTTTTGCCTATTAAACATACCATACATCTAAGAGAAAACCAAACCAGACAAATATTAACTTAAAACACTAATTAAACTTTCTTTTTGTTTTTCGTTTATGAGGTGTCCTATCGTCTCTCTTCAAAAACCAACAGTAGTCACCCATCATACCTGGATCCCATCGTCCCTGGTACCGAATTTCCATTGTTCTGATATCCTTGTGAAACGTTTCACCCTGCTCGTCACTAACAGCTCCCAAATTTTTAGGAAAAAATGACAGCTGGGAATGGAGGAAGTGAATTTTTAATGACATTCTGGCACTGAGCGCTTTATAGGCATCTAAAAGTTCAACTAATTGTTCATAATTTTCATCCATATTGTTGCCTAAAGATCCTCGTACTACATTAATAAATGAATTCCATGCTCTAAGTTCCTGCCTGGTAAGCTTTTCAGTAAAATTGCCATCGTCCAGCAATTTTCTGATTTGTGGCCCAATAAAAATGCCTTCTTTTAATTTGGCATCACTTAACTGGGGAAAGACTTGTCTTAGGTATTTAAATCCATCGCCATCTTTATTCAAAGCCTCTACAAAGTTTTTCATCAGCACAAGTTTAATGTGAAGAGGAGGCAAGAGGACATTTTTGGGATCAACAAGAGGTATACATTTAACATTTTGAGATCCCGGTTGAAATTCGCTTCTTTCTGGTCAAATTTTTGTTACATAATGCTGATTTATTGCACAACTGTCCCATAAAAAAGAAAACAGCAATATTTTGTAAATCTCCCCTGAAGTCCTACTAAAATCTCTCTTTTAAGTTCCCACATATCTGCCATTTATACCTATTTTAGTTTATTTTAACCAAAATCGTGCGCATATCTTCATAATTTTCTTTCATTGCAACTGAATGGACAACAGGTATAGAGGATTTTAAATTTCCATTATGCAATAATACAGCTTTTAAGCTATATTTAGATGAGGCTATGAGTAAGCGCCACTCACGGGGAGAATGTTCAATATCAAGTTCCTGCAACTGTCTATATCAGTACAGGCGCACAACGAATTTTCCATACTGTAGAATTCAGATAACATAGCGTTTCTTTTTCTGAAATTCGTAATTTTTGTTTCTTTGGCCAATAGGTTCCATTCCTTAAGACGGGAACCCAGAATTTTCTGTTCTGACTGTTGCTTGGATAACCCCAAATCACGTACTAAATCATTTAATTCACTTTGAACAATCAAATGTGGCTCGCCGGAACCGGGACCTGTGGTAAAAGTGGGATTGGCGCACTGGTCTTTAAGCTGCCTGATGATGCGTTATCTCCATTATCTCCCAAATCAATAGCTTGCCAATGTAAAGGCGCAATCGACACTGGCAAATTTGCATTATGAGGAACAGGTCGTATGGCAGATTGCAAAATTGGATATTCTATATTGTGCTTTCTTTTTTTGGAATAACCTTCAGTCTTTGTCAGGTAAAAATAACAATCGTCCGAATGATTGGTGGGTCCTCGCCATACCATATAAATATGCAAAAGGCATATTTTTTTCTCTTTCCCTTCATCCACTGCACCAATGATACACTACAACTAGCACAGCACACATGGGGAGCCCACAGCTTATCTTGATCCCCAATTAACACACCAAAATATTTAAAGTAGGCTTTTTTACATTTTCGGAAAATGGCCTGGCTTGTGATTTCACCAGAAATTCTCCACAAATATAACAAAATTTGTCAGGAGAAATTTTGCAACTTCGGCGCGTTTGACTCGACATTCTCGTCTTCACATACACTTGCTTATCGATACACAGAGAACCACTCAATTCAAAACTCAACAGAAAAGTGATGTTTAACGTTTATTTTATGTCTAATGTTGTAAACAACCCAGTCCAGGTAATTTTTCCGTTGTAAAATGGACCCATTTTAGCCGCCCCACAATAAAATTGTTTACCTGCCAATATAAAAGGTTCTAATTAGGCTATTAAAAAATGGTACATTTTAGGGCTTTCCGAATATTTTTTTTATTATTGGGAGGGTATTTCCATTGTGAAAATAATGACGGACATTTTCGAAATTATCTCAATAAATTGACAAGCCTTTAGTTTTACATTGGCTCCTAGAGGTAGTTTAAACATTTGTTTCTCAAAGAGTGAATTACGCATATCACGTGAAAAACTTTAATTTTGTACTACCTAGCCTGAGGAAGATGCAAAAAGGTATCGAAACATTGTTTTTATAACAAATATAGTTGATATGCATTTGTCTGTGTTCCAGGCTATAAAATGATGGCAACTATGTCTCGGTTATCAAATTAAGTTTGTGCTGTACATAGGTAAAATATTAGAAATTATATATAATAAACTATTATATGGAGAACAACAATTTATTGTTTAAAAGACACAATAAAATCCTTAGTTATATTGTAGAATTATTGTATTTACAGGGCACACTGTATCAGAATTTCTTAGCCTTTTATTTTGTATATTTCCAAAGACTTTTCAACAACTCTCTTAAAATGTTTTATTATTAGGAGATAAAGCTCTTTGGAAAAATTAATTTTAACACCAGTACTGGCATTTTACATTTTTCGATATGTTGAATGTTATCGTGAGTTGTTACATTTGATTCTCAGACGCATTTACTAATATTTAATAAGAAAGCTAAAAATAAATTGTCATGCTACTAGCGTTCATCCTTCTTTAACTTTTCTGACAAGTCTTCATTATTTTTTTTAATGCAGGTATACTTTAGAAATGCCTTCCAGGACAACGGTCTCGACGAAATCCTCAAACTTTATGAGGACCAGCACCAACAAGCTGCCAAGAAGGTAAATACAGATTATTAACAAAAAATTGCTTTTTAAATTTTCCAAAAATATAATTAGGGTTAAGTTAAGTTTTAAATTCCCTAGAACAGGGGTGCTCAAACGGTCGATCGCGAGTGCTTTTTGAGTGGATATCGAGAAGAAAATTTTTTTTAATAAGTAGGTACTTAACTAAACTACAAGAATTTATTACGTAATAAAATAACACTCTGCTAGCAGCAAAAGGCGGCTTTATCAAAGGAACGCGCGGTACTTGTCAAAGAAAAGCCGCGTTTTTGATTCTTGCCGCTTTTCTAGAAATTTCGGGCGGCGCGTTTGACGGGAACATTCGAGACACGCCGATATAAATGTTGCGCCTGCAGGAATTGGAGTCATTCTGAATTGCTGAACTTGAAGGCAATACTACGTCGATACAAAGTTTATTATTGAATAGTACAAAATGAGTGCAGCCAAGAAATCTAAAACATATAATTTTAATAACGATTGGGAGGAAGAATTTTTGTTTTGTATGGTGAAGGATAAGTACATTTGTCGTATTTGTCGTGCGTCAGTTGCAATATCTAAGTGTGGTAACTTAGAGAGGCATCATAAAACGGTTCATAAAAACTATGAAAAGGATTTTCCGCCACAGAGTGAATTAAGAAAACGAAAAGTACGTGATTTGATATCTTGTTTGAAAAAAGAACAAACTATGTTCACAAGGCCAGCCAAACAATCAAAAGCTGCTACGATCGCGTCATTTAAAATATCTCATATATTGGCAAAACACATGAAACCATTCTAAGATGGATCGGTTGTGAAGGAAGCATTTATTGAAGCGGGTGAGACTATTTGGAGATTTTAAAAATAAAACAGAAATCATTGCTATTAGAGAACTTCAGTTATCTCGTCTGACTGTCACAAGGCGTATTGAAGTCATGAGTCAGGACATGGCAGATAAACTAAAAAATGATATCGTGGAATGTACATACTTTTCTTTACAGTTCGACGAATCCACCGATATGACAGACACTGCCCAGCTGTGTATTTTTATTCGGATGGTATTCAATGACATGTTGGCTAAGGAAGAATTTTTGACAATCATTCCTCTGAAGGGGAAGATATATATATGACGTTTTCTTCAATTTTGCAAAAAACTGAAAGCTACCAATATATAAATTAGTGTGCATTACAACCGATGGAGCACCAGCAATGACTGAAATTAAAAACGGTTTTGTGGCGTTGTGTCGAGCTAATGAAGATTTCCTTTCATTTTTTTTCAACCATTGCATTATACATCAACAAGTTTTGTGTTCAAAAGTTTTAAACACGGAGGAAATTATGGGCATTGCAACAAAAATTGTGAATTCCATCCGTGCACGTAGCTTGCAACGGCGGCTCTTTAAGTTGCAGTTGGAAGATAGGGAGTCAGCTGAACACACTGATTTAGTTCTCACACGGACGGATGGTTGAGTCGCGGAAAATTCCTAGAAAGGTTTCAAGAGTTATTGCCCGAGATAACAGCTTTTCTAGACGAAAGAGGTGATGACACTAAGATGTTGAAAAACGAAAAATGGCTGACTGATTTGGCATTTTTGACTGACATCACAATGCACTTAAACACCATTAACTTGGAGCTTCAAGGTAAAGGAAAAACTGTTATTGAGATGATTAGCGCAGTAAACGCAGTCAAAAGTAAATTGCAACTTGTGATAGATCAACTGAAAAGAAAGGATCTGAAACATTCTGTCTTTGAAAGCAAGGATTCCTCAGTTGAATTATGATACGTATAAGGCTGAATTATCAAATATTTTGGGACAATTCGAAATGCGTTTTTATGATTGTGGTAAATTGGCAAATGTAGCATCATTTATGAGTTATCCTTTTTCATGTAAAAACATTGAGGAATTAGCTACTGAAATAGCAAGTCAATTTAATATGAACTCATGTTCTGTTGACAATGAGTTGGTGCAGATTATATCAGATATACATCTCAAAGCTACAGCATCTGATACAAATTTCTGGTGTTTTATATCTGAAGATAAACGTCCGAATCTAAGGCAAATCACCCTTCAACTGACAGCAATGTTTGAGTGAACTTACTTGTGCGAGTCTGCATTTTCTGAAATTAAGATAATTAAGTCAAAATATCGCAATCGACTAACCGACGATCATATGTCATCATGCTTGCGATTAGCACTCAGTGGTTACGTACCATCTTATGAAAAGTTAAGTTAAGTTTAACACTATATGTAACTCTTTTGTTTTGTAACAACCAATAAACTCGCAATTTTGAATAACTATGAGTTTTTTCATTGATATTGTAGAGAAGAACCTAACTAAACCTAACCCAAACCTTGACTAAAATAATGTATATTGTGTGGAAAGCTAATATCTATATATGCTACGGTACACCCTACCTAGGTAGGTAGGTAGGGTGTATGTATGACAACCCTGCATCACACATACTTGCAGCCTCTCAAAGTCGATCGTAAGTAGTCTAAGAATATTAAGGTAGATCGCCAGTAGTTCAAGTTTGAGCACCCCTGCCTTAGAATATAAAAAATACATTATATTTAAAAAAACTTATGATGTCTGTATGGATGTGTATGTATGTAATATAATGATTTAATAAACAAGTCACATAATACTTGACCTCCGGCGTCCGTTGCAATTTAATCATTGCTCCCAGTCAGTTCTTAATATTAATTCTTGTATTTTTTATTATTACTTGAGAAAGCTATTATCGTTTTCGACGAGAAGCACAAGATTTCATGGTTAATACATTTTTAAAAATTATTTGTAGGAGCTACAAACTTTATTGGCCGATGCCTTATCCGAAAATAAACCCCAACGCGAGATAATCTCGGAACTTAAAGAAATAGCCCAAAGGGACAATATTCAGGAACATGAGACTGTTTGCATCATATGGACCACCGTCATGGACATACCTGAATGGTCTAAAAAAGAGGTGAGTTAATTAAAAGTTATTCAGATGTACTTATACACAAAAAAAAACAATTTTTTTTTAATTTTAGTATAATTATTTTTGTAAAAGTTTGCTTTAATTTAGGTGTATTCTGAGATTCTTATCAATCTTATTTGTTGTAAGATTTAAATTTAGAAATCATGGTTCTTTGGTTTAGACTGGATTAAATTGGAACTACTTTCCAACGTTTCGCCTGCGATTGTACAAGACATCTTCACTGCACGACCTATGTTGAAATTTTCAGATGCTTGAGAACCCCGACATCTTTTATTATACTAATCAGATGCCCTGTTGAGGGCTGGTGTTGAGTGACAGCGGACTGAATAATTTGTCTTTACTATCTTTCATGTTCCCTTAATCTAGTAGACACAGGTGGTAGCACAGTTTCACCTATGTAAAGTAAACGTAATAGGAATTGACTGTGACGTAATTCAGGTCCAAAAGGGGGCATGTCTTTGAAAAACTTTCATCATTAACATGTTCTAAAGGAAAAGAAATAAGATGATGAAAACAGTTAATCTCAAACTTTTTATTAGTATTGTGAAACATTATTTATTCAACCTACTCAAATATTATTATATTTACAATTTATTGATAAATATGTAATTTTATAATTCTCTTAAATCAAAACTATTTACAAATATAGTTGAGAGCACTACAACAATGTACTAAAAAGGGAATATGGGATAATATAAGTAAGCCAAACTACTAAAATTTTTAACAGATAAAGAAAAATATGTTACATTACTTTTTAATAAAATTCACATCGAACCCTATTCGGATTAGAAGGCAGGCAATACCGTCATTCATATATCTCCTGTAGCTAAACTTAATTCAGAAATATTATATACTTTTATCAAGACCATTATAGAAAATTTAGAAGAAATTGGGTACATAGTATTTTGTAGAGTTTGTGACAATAAGGCAGTAAACAGTAAAGCAATGAGTAATTTTTTACCCCTTAATCAACTCAGTATAGTATTCCCACATCCTATTGACCCAGTAAGATCCTTATTTTACCTTTTTTACACTTGACACTGTTCATTTAACATTTTCGTATCCCGATTTTGAGACAGGCCAAAAAAAAAGTGCTTCCTTTTCTGTGATCATGAACTAGAACAAGACAAACTATTGAAACATGGTTATTCACATAGTTTAAAGGCTCTATTTCCATCATCTCTTAAAAGACAAAATGTAAAATTAGCTCTTAAAATCTTTAATCCCTGTATTATAGAGGTTCAAAAGGTTTTGTTAAAAATTTGTCACATTCACAACATACCACAGACTTTATTAGTATTATATTGACATGGTGGAATATTGTGAACGAAAAAACTCCCCTTAAGGGAGAACTGCACGCAAAAAGTGAAAAACTAGCGACAAGGTCTAGTCAAGTTCAAAGTAAGATGAAAAGGTACTTACGTATTAGAAGAAACTTCCTGCACGTCCGACCTCAAAAAAAATGTGTTATGTTTAGGCAATTTAAATTACTTTTCGTTTAAAAATGGGTTCAAGCGCAGCAGAAATACAAAGACATGAGTACGATTTACCACTTCAAATTTTGCAGTAACGTAGACAAAGGATCAATGAAAGGCGGTAAAGAGCCATTTTGCGGAAAAAAGAAATTATATGTGACGGCATTTGCGTCAAAAGTGGTCTAAATCTACTTCTATTTTATAATTCTAGATTAGATTTTTTCATAAAAAATCGCATTTAGCGCCCATTTATACATATTTCCCTATTGAAATCACATTGAAGCTAATACATATCTCTTATAGTTTTAACATAATATTGCAGCGGCGGAAGGCTTGCAAATGATTTATAATACTGCGTGTAGTTCACCCTTAAAGGAAAACATTTGTTAGATAAATATCAGGAACCTTTTACCAAACAAAATACTAACAGCCCCTAATGATGATCCTAAATTTTGTTTCTTGTTAAAAATGCAAAATTGGCTAGATACTTGGAGTCCAACTATTTTTACAAATGCACTGAGTCGACAAACCCACACTGCATTAAACCATACCATTCATGGGCTTCTTGAAGTTACTTAATACTGTTTAACTGAGCTTAGTATGAATTTACTGGGCAAATTTCAAACAGACCCATTGGAAGGGCGTTTTGGAAAATGTAAGCAATTAGCTGGTGGTCATTATCATATCTCAGTTCGACAGCTATATGAATCAGAAAAAAGACTTAGAATTCAGTCTATGTTATCTCTAAAATCTAGACATTATGGGGACATTAATATAAATCAGTTTTTCAAACCTCCTTAATGTGAAACACTCATTAGACATCAATTTATATTCTGGACATGTTAATTTATTATCTAAAATCATAGCTACCAAAGCTGAACAATCAGAACTTCCAGTAATAACCTATTTAAGCGGATATTGCTGCTATATCGTTTTTAAAAAAATTAGTTGTACTTTTTGCAAAGAAAACTTAACTCTCAATGAACCTTGTATTGTAGAGGATTCTTATAATTTAATTAAGTCCTTAAGTCGAGATGCTCTTTTATATCCTCGAGAACAGGTAGTAGATGTAGTTTCAACCGCATATATTATATTTAAAAAGCTAATTGATGAATTTGAAGATACATTTTTGGATATTTACAACAAAAAAATCTTTTCTTTGTGAGTTGTTTTTAGGTTATTTTAATAAAAATACACTTTTAACTCCTTTTGAAAGTTGTAAAAGCCACCTAAAAATTAATGTGTCAAAAATCTTTTTTAGTAGCATTTCAAATACATTTCTTAATAATTATTGCTCTAAACATAATTATAATTTATTAAATAAAAACAAAAAAAGGAAACTACAGATTTTTAATAAATAGGTAGTTGTGAAATTAAAACCTAGCACAAGTATCGCATTTTTGTATTGCTAGGAAGTATCAATCAATCAATACAATCTTTCAGAATTTACCAAATAACCACCTGATTTATATTAATGTCCCCATAATGTCTAGATTTTAGAGATAACATAAACATAGACTGAATTCTAAGTCTTTTTTCTGATTCATATAGCTGTCGAACTGAGATATGATAATGACCACCAGCTAATTACTTATATTTTCCAAAACGCCGTTCCAATGGGTCTGTTTGAAATTCTTCATCATATAGACTCGCCACAGCACAGGCATATACCACTTACCCAAACTTGAAACCGTACCCGATTTTGACAATATAAAATAATAAACCTATTATATTCTTGATCATATGGACTCACCACAGGCCTACACTATTTACCTGGACTTGAAACCTTACCCGATTTTGACAAATAACTCGGCTTTGACAATTTACTGATTGGCTAAAATAGGACAATTAGTAAGCAAAAAATCATACCGACATCTGTTTGAAATTTTGCGGTAGATCCGGACAAACGTTGTCGGGTAAGAACACGGAGGGGTTTACCGAGTCCCACACTGTTCTGTCTTGTAGCAAAAAAAAAAACGAGTAATCGCTTCAGAGTCGCCTTTGGCATTTTATATTTCTATAGCGAAAACCGAATAAATTTTACAGATTCAAAAACTCATAAAATAAGCCCTATAAATTGATGTTTATTTGCTGAAATTAAAAATATGTCCCTGTAAGTAACCCGTACCTTCCAATGAAGGTATTGAAATAACATAGGCCTAAATTTGATGACGTCACGCGTAAGCGCGTAGGCCTCGTTGTTTAGTAGGTATTGCGCTTACCTTTTACGTCAAACTTTACGAAACTTATATTGTTGTCGAGGCGTAATTAGTAAATTCAAATTGAGTTTACGTTTTTGTTTTTGAGAAACTGTTTTCGTTTTCTTGCAGTGTCAAGACTACGATTTTTTTACTTATTGAAATATTGAAAAAATCGGCTTAACAAGAAAGATTCCACAGGAAGAGTAATAATAATCCGGAATTCTTCGTTTTTCAGGAACTGGTCACAGATCAGGCCGTCCGCCACATCAAGCAGTACACCGTCCTATTCTCGGCCTTCACACAGGGAGCGCGCGCCGAACTTTCGCTCCTGCTTAAGGTGCAGGAATACTGTTACTCGAATATGGTATTTATGCGCGCCTTCCAGAAGATCATTATGCTGTTTTACAAGACGGACATCATTTCGGAACAGACGATCCTGAAGTGGTACCGGCAGGACTACAGCGTTAAGGGGAAGATGATGTTCGTCGACCAGATGAAACAGTTCGTCGAGTGGTTGCAGAACGCGGAAGAGGAGACCGATTCAGATGCCGAAAGCGATTAGGTGAGAGGTTTTGATTTATTTTGCTTAGAATAGTAGGACATACTTCCTTGCAGGTCACTATTTTCCTAAAAATTCTCTGTCGACCTGGTCCCTAAAAGCCATTAAAGTTCCTATTTTTAATATTTTTTGAGTAATAAAAATTTAAATGCAGTTTTTCTGATCAAGATTAATGCACAGCAAGTAGAAAATTACTTTTTGATAAAAATGTTACAGTTCTCGATTTGCTTATAACACATATTAGTTAAATGGTGTTTTAATACTTTGTCACCACAATGAAATTAACATTATTATATGTATTTTATTTCAGACCAAACTTCACCAGCTGAGAAAGAAAACTAGTGCCACCGGTATGACCCACGAAGACGGTAACATTTTTTCCAATGTATATACCATTTTTAAACTATATAATATATAAATAATACATATGTATAAACAATCTGGTGCCTTACTGTGTTGGTGTGCGTTCATAGGCAATAGTGACCAGGTGATATTTGTATAAAAATGACCTGAGTACTGTAATTTTTCTTAAAATTTAACCGAAAAGCTCGTGCATCGGAAAAAATGATATTTGTATCAACTTATGACGCCAATTAATTATGAGAAACTCAATGTTTATATATATGATGATTTGTCAGTTTTTTTAATATACAGAAGACATTTTAAATATGCGTTTCTTTTGTTCTAGTTATGTGTTCTTTTGTACTATTATACAATAAATATTTTTACAGTTGGACAATAACTTGTTTTTGTTCTTATTTGATTTTGATTTTTTGAAATCAAAAAAGGTTTTTTTTTATCAAATCAGATGTGGTTTGTGCTTACCTCCATTTTGGGAAAAACTCAATATGCCGGATGACTTAGTAGTAGTAAGATGGGGGGGACAAGCCCAGCAACTAGGCCTCAAAGGCCCTTTTCACTAACCCTGGCTCCACCCACCTCACACTACTCCACTACAAAGGCGACCCGTCCTTCTAATGAAGGAGAGCAACTTGCCCCAGTCGAGGTGTTGTAGTTCTTTCTTGGAAAGGGACTCGACGGCGAAGGTATTCCAGCGTAGTCTTGTCCACTTTTCACACGTACCAACAAGATAATAGGGATCTTCCTCCTCTATCCCACAGCTAGGGCCGTCCGTTAGTCCCAGTCGGTGCATGTGCCTGTTAAGTATATGATGTCCTGTCAAAATGCCAATTAGGTCTCCAATCACCTGTCTGCTCCTTGACATCAGCCAAGATGTCCTGGACTTGCATGGGTTGGGCAGCATTTCCTTTGCCTGTCTGCAATGATTTATCCTTGACCAATTCTCCTTTCTCTTACCCCAGGGCCTGGGAGCCTTGTTGTTTGTCTATACCCAGGCGAGGTTCTGGGCCCGAGAAATGAAGGTTCGATCCATTCCTGGCAAACTCATCCGCTTTCTCGTTGCCCTCGACTCCACTATGCCCAGGGACCCATTTTAATATTACTACGTTTGTCCTTGTTAGCTCACTTAGCACATCTCGGCATTCCTGGACAAGAGCTGAGCTCATCCTGTGCTTGCTGATGGCTTTGAGAGCCGCTTGACTGAGTGAATGCAGATTTCACTCTCCGCTCCCATCCTGACTTCATCCTTTATTGCAACTTGCAATATAGCATAGACCTCAGCCTGTAAAATAGCATCTTCGACTGGTATATTCCGGCGCCGGCTGACCCAGAATTGGCTATCCACGAATCGTCCGTATACCGCGATTGAACGTCAGCCTGATGAGGTGTCATATCCTCCTTCCATTGATCCCTTGTTTGAATTTCAATTTCAAAAGACCTTTTGAGCCTAAGGCGAAGGAGAGGAATCTCCTGGCGCATAATAGCAGCAATTTCCATGTGGTCCGTTCCTATTGGATTTGTATACCAAGTTCCGCAATCGATCATCCTCTTGTCCGACGTGTGATTTCCACGTCAGCTTACTGTCCATAACGACCCCAAGGTACTTGACCTCCTGCTTAAGAAGCAGTTGTCTCTGGTAGAGGGTTGGTGGTCTGAATCCTGCTAAATTCCTTCTCCTAGTGAAGAGTATGAGCTCTGTCTTTTCTGGATTGACTGAGAGTCCTGACTCAATACACCATTGTTCAATTATCCTACATGCCACTTGCATGCGTTCGCAGACGGTTGTTAGGAACTTGCCGGTCATCACAAGTCCATCGTACGCCTGCGCATAAAAGCCCTCGGATTGTAGCTTCCTCAAAAGACCATCCATTACCAAACACCAGAGGCGTGGAGATATGCAGCTCCCTTGAGGCAACCGCCCTGCACCACAGCCTCAACTTGGCAGTCTCCCATGGAGGCACTAACTGTACGGCTTTGGAGTGCAGATTTCACCAGGCGATCTGCTCTGCTACTTGTCTGCCTTTTAAGGCTTTGCAAATGGTTGATGTCCTCGCTTTATCAAAAGCATCTTTCACGTCAAAGAAGAGAGATAGTGCTACTTCCTTGTTTGCTATGGCCTTTTCTGCTTTCTGCACCACAGCATGTAGAGCAGTCTCTGTTGACTTGCCCTTGCTGTATGTGTGTTGGTTCCTATGTAGTGGATGCTCTGTTAGGTATCTATCCACCATCTTTTCTAAGGTTTTCATTAGGAAAGACGTCAGTAAAACTTATTGGTCTGAAGGATTTGGGAGCACTGTAGTCTTGGCGGATGAGTTAATAAAAAGTTACCTGTTGAATACACAAATCAAGTGTGCAATATGGCGGATTAATATAATGTTTGAAAGGTCAGTCATTGTGTAAAAACTAACATCTCGAAAAAAGCTGAAGTGTGGCTTAAGAACCTAGTAAGTATTAATAACAAAACAATGTTTTTTTGTTTATAGATTTTGATGGTGCTCAGTTTCTTTTAGTTTAGTTTGTTAGCTTTATTGATGGAACATCCCAGTATACTAATCTAGAAGAAAAGATTTCGATTTTGTCTTTTATTACTGTAATTTTTAAAAGCAATATAGCATGTTTCATTAAGTTTGTTTTTTGTATTTGTAATTTATCAAAAAAATTTTCATAAAGGTTGGTGTATGACCTGGAACTTAATTTTCATTTATCAAATTTCAGACCTTCATTGATGAAGAGTAAAGTACCCTTATTTTGAAAGATGCAGATAAGATTTATTTGAACAAGTTTTATATTATTTTAGGTCTGCTCAAATAGAGATTTGGTTGACATATGAGTGATTTGATTTTTCCTTAAATTTCGGCTCTCATTTCTTCAAATGTAAATAAATATGGAATGTTTAAATAATATCAAGTTTAGGGGTACTAGTTTAATCTTTTATTATAATCTTGCTGAATAGGTGAGAATATTTGTAGTAAAACGTCAACCTTAAACGGAACTATGGAAATGTGGGCTGGGTGGCTATGGATGCATTTTTGAAGAACTAAACACAATTTATACATTATGTAATATATTGGATAGTTTTGACTGGGATAACGGGAGGGTTGTGGCACTGGTTTTGCTTGACTTCTCTAAAGCTTTTCATACCATAAATCATTAGTTACTTGTGCACAGTTCCAGTTTAACATTTTTTGACCATCAAATTGTTTGTTTTATAAAATCATACCTTGGCGACAGATTGCAGAAACTAGTGATGGGGGTGATAAAGCATAATCTTTGACACATACAACTTCTGGGGTTTGTTTATAATGCATGTGCTGACGATATGCAGCTGAGATTAGGTTTTTACCCACTAGAATATCTTATGGACAGAGAACTTCAGAACATTAAAAGATATTTCTGTGAATCATAGTCTTTTTTTAAATACATCCAAAACTGCAGTGACTTTCTTTGGTGATAATTGACATTGTTCGTCTTCATATAGACACTGATTAAATAGATTGTTAAATCTCTGGGTCTGTACATGGACGGAACGCTTGAAATTCTCAGCTTCTTAGTCAAGAAAGCTTTTTTTCATTTTACAGTAGCAAACATTTGTCTGAGGCTGAGAGTGATGTTGAACGAGCCCTTAGTGCTATCACATTTTCAATTAGTGATTTTGTGTATGGTTATTTTTAACTAGAACTGAACAAAATAGAGTACAAAGTGTAAAATTCGTGTTGTCGGTTGACTTGTTCTCTGAGGAAATACGACCACATATCAGTCAGCTTTTGGGAACTAAGTACGCTTACTTAACCAAATATATGCTGTTAATACACGTGAGACAGCTTTACTTAGCAAACACAAAACACACTACCTTGTTACAGAGATGTTTTTTCCTATCAGGCATTAAAGATTTTTACCAGCCTTTCTGACAATTTCAAACTTTTGAGTTGTGAATCTTTTTAACGTAAGTAGAAAGAAAACTTTTAAGTTAAGCAGCTAAAAGTTGAGGACTTTAAAATATATTTTATCATTTTATTTACCTTTGTTAATAATTTTTAACACGCGACTTTTCAACATTACCAAATTTACCGTTTTTTAGTAATTGATAGGAACTCATATTTTTTAAATGTAGATTGCAGTTATAATTTTGAACAAAAGAGCAGCATGCAAGTGCTCAGTGCAGGTATGCTTTCGTCAAGTACCTCTTTCTTTTCCCGTATGTTCACAATTTTAATGTGAGGATTTCTTTGTTCTGGCTAAGAACACCTTCATCTCTATAACATCCTTCAACTGTCTAAGTAAGTTGTTTTGAGCAGCAGCTTTGGCATAACTTTTGTGTTGTAATTTCAGGGTCTTCCATTAAGGAGAAAAAAACTGTTTTTTTTTACTTCCCCCGTATTTCTCAAGAAATTCAAAATAGCCATCGATGTATTTTAGCTCGAAGAAAATCGTAACAAAAAAACAATTGAATGAGAAACAAAAGACAACGCCAAGGACGTTGCGTTTTTTAAACAGAACACCCTATATATTATTACATTTTTGGATTCTATGGTTAATTCTAAGTGTTTTTTAATAAGGGTACTATATGTCGATCTTCAACTGTTTTTGATTTATTGATGTTTGAAAATTGACATAGCTTATCAAAAACTAAAATAGGAATGTGAAAGTTATTTTGCTCTAGGTCCAACCGTTCAAATGCTATGACGGCTCAAAGAAGCAAAAAGTCAAAAAATACCGGTTTTCCTCCTCATACTTTTAGGCTCTCACCTTCAGGCCTAAAGCTTACACAATTGAGGTGAAAAATCTGCTTGCATGTACGTTAGCAGCGATGTCGAGTCTCAGTTCTTCTAATTTTAACTTTGCACTTGTCACATTTCATCCGGCATCACGATGCTTCTGCCATAGATTCACTATTAAGGCTATCATATACAGATACAGAATTAAAAATGACCTTGTGATGACGTAGGACATATCTAGGAATCCACACATGAAAACATGGAATTTATACCGTTTTGGACTAGCTTCTAGTTATAAAACTAAAAGTTTCAAATTGATAAAATTACCAAAAATTGACCATAACAGCTAAATAAAACGGCAAATAGTTTTTACCCACAACATACTTTTAAGATCAACATGTAATTAATATTCCTCACAATTAAAACGAACCTGCGATGTTTATAAAATTTATTTCAACGATGTTATCTCTTTAATACACCTCGAGTTATCTATATAAAATATAATCAATTCGATATAACAACGTTTTAACAAAAAGTTTCCTAATGTAAAAAATAATAAGTAAAATTAATATATCGCCACCAACTGATTTTAAGATTTCATGGATTTTTTATTATTATAAAGTTGTAACTTGTTTATATATGCGATGTGACTATGAACTAATGTACGCCTGCTTTTTTTGTTTTTATAGGAATTACGATAATTTTACTATTTCTCGTTTATTTTTAAAATAATTAGGACAACTCGGATTTCATAACAAATAAAAAATTAAGTTTTATTTTAACTGAAAGATTCTCTAGTCACCTAACGCTATTAATTAAATACAAAAAAAATAAAACAAATGTCTATAGTTTCAAAAATCTAAATGGACATTTAGATAATTTCAAAGTCTATCAGAATGCAAATGAAAATTGGGGAAGGGGCAAAAAAAATTTAAAATCCAGACAGAGCGCCACTTTCAGCATGTATTAGTTCACAGTCATATGCTATATTGATAAGCCAACATAGTTTTATTTAACAACAAAGACGATAATAATAATAACTATATCGGTGGCAATATGTATCTTATAGACTATACTTATCACATGTTCAATAATTTCAAGAACCTTTGAGGTTATATGGGAAATATACAGCTCACTTAAAACGGCTTTAGAAATATATATATTTTTATTGTTGCATACCAACAGGATAAATTTCCTTAAATACATTAAAACATGAACATTGTAGAAATTATCCTATGGTAAAAACGGATAGCATTCAAAGGCCATTTTTAACGCATTTTATGAACTTAATATTAGTTAAATAAAGCTTTTCGTTTGGAGACTATTAGGTAACGTCAAGTTCACATTATGTACTTAATTCATTGCACTAAATTCTCTATTCGGAACACTCTGTGTCAATTTTATGATTATACTGCTGCTAGAATCAAACAATATTAATAATGTAACTTTCATAATATAAAACTATTAAAACTTATAATAAAACACTAAAAAAATAAAGTTATAAAAGAATGAGAGCATTTTTATTACCACTGGCAAGGAAAAATTAAAAATAAATAGTCGTTTTCACATTAAAGATACTTACTTCACTTTTACCCTGTTTTGGGATTATCAGGTTGCAATTAAGTAGTCATATTTGAGTGAAAAAACACTCGGACTAAAAAATATGCCCTTTTACAAAGGTAACTTATATAATAGCAAACTAACATAGGACCACATAACGGAACGATAGTTGATGCTGATTTAATTCAAATTCAAAAACATTTATTGTGTAAAGATAAAAAAAAAACAGTCATTATTACACAAAAGAACAAAGTACAGTAGATAGTGGTATTAACAACAAGGCCCCAAATTTTGAATGAAAAATTGATGGGTAACCATTAAAAAAAATAGACATCTGGTATAAGACGTAGATGTAATTTATTTAATATTTGCAGCCCTGCCATGACCTAAATTTAACTCAATTGCATTTCAAAATAGCATAAACAATTTCTGACATTAAAATCCGGTTTCAAGTTGACATTTAACAAGAGAAGATAATAAGTTTAAGTAAGAATCTTTGGAAAATATTCCAAAGTTTACAAGTAAGAATTTTATTGAATTTAGGATATTCATTAAGAACGCTCAAGTGAATAGTTGGGGCACGGTGTCCAGCTATTTGATATACTTAAACAAGCTAGGGAATTTTGTATTTCTAGAATTTTTGTATTTATTCTACGGATGCTACAGACTCTTGTGCAGTTAAATGTGGTATGAAAGTAAGTACGAACCTAACCTATTTAAAAACGCGAAAACATTTCCATGAGATCAGATTATTTTCAAACCACGGGTTCTTCTATATTCCTTCTAAAATTGTGTGCCATTAGAAAGTAAGAAAATCGGAAAGGTGCTGAAATGGGCATTTAAATGTTTCCAAATTTATCTACGATTTCCGCCTAATTATTTTTTTAATTCAATGTAAGATCATAATAAATAATATCACTTAAGTGTACTTTTGTTATTTTTTCAGAATAACATACCTGCCACCTCTCGAGCGCTGGACAACCTCTTAGTTAAAATTGGAGTTTGGAGTGAGTTAAAGTCCAGTCTCTTAAAGGCTGATTTTAAAATAAAAAGGTTGGCTAAATACAGTACATAAACCGAAAACGTCACGTGGCCCACCTTTACATTTATAGTATTGAAAAATTCAGTTGTACTTTACAGTCTAAATTAAAAAAATAACATGTTAAATTATATTATAAATTTATATTTCAAAACGGATGTTGATTTTTATAGTCTAAATTTGTCTATCGGCAGACAAGTTAATTATTATCAAACGATTTTGAAAATTTAAATTCACAAACGTATTGTATATTAAATATTCTATACTCAGGTCATCTTGAAAGCAACGGAGTTTCAGTTATTTTTGCAATAGATTGTATTTCAATTGGCACAAAGTAATAAACCAATAAGAGGTACCGCTAGTTTATAAATCTTGTAGGTTCTCCGTTAAAAATATTACGGACACCAAAAAAATTTAGTAAAATCTTCACAATAAACAGCAAAATTTAAACGAGCTCAAATCAAAAACCATATAAGTTTATATATATATATATATATATATATATATATATATATATATATATATATATATATATATATATATATATATATATATATATATATACCGGGTGACAATGAAACAACTACCAGGGCACCATTTGAAAACAGCTCGAGAATGGAATTTGGTGTGTTGATAGGGTTGAATATTGTGAACATTTGTAATATAAAAAAAATTGAATATCGTTTCCGATTTCCCCGGAAATGACCGCGGCTTCGTTATTTTAAATGGATTACCCTGTATATTTTATGTTTTTTGAAGTATCTTAACAATTCTAAACAACTTTTGTATAACATAACCTATGTTTAAAATGTATAGTTGCTTAAAAATGTACATAATTCCCACTTAATTGTATTTTATGGAAAAACGGAGTAGTCCAGGATAAAAACCATCATGGTTATTTACTCTTTATTCAAGCCTTCACCCAACAAAATGTCAAAAAAGAAAATGTCCAAGTTTCAAAAGTTTTGATGAGACCCTGTACCATAACGGGTCAACTGACGACTGATTAACATAATAAAAATAGCGTAACTAATTTTCAATTTTGCAGTTGTTTATGAAAGTTAAGTTAATGATAACTTAACCTAGTGTGATAACTACCTATGCATATTAGCCTTGACAGAGGTTGCTATGGTTTTTAAAAATAAATAAATTTTGACAAGTAACTTTTATCACTTGTGGCGAATTGTTGCACTTTTTGTAAATTCTCTTGCTTTATTTCGTGTCTCTATTGGTGAAGACTAAAAGTTCTTTGTAATCTCTTTAAAATGGCAAGTTTTACAAGGGCGAAACAAATAGATATGCTTCTCGTTTATGGCGAGTGCTTGTAAAGTAAAAGGCATGCTGAAACACTCTACTCAGAGCGATACCCCGACAGAAATCAACCCTGCTATGCCTATTTTCCGTGGCTAGTACAATATTTGAAAACAGTTCCCCAAAACGAAAATGAAGGAAAGTTCATTATTAATAAAGAAACTGAAATAAACATTCTGGCATGTATGAATGCTGATCCAAGTATTTCTACTCGCCAAATTGAAAGTGAAGTTGGAGTTAACAGAGAAAGTGCAAGGAATATTTTGAAGAAACATAAGTACAAGCCCTACAAATACCAAATCCACCAACACTTCGGTGTTAATGACTTTGCTCGGCGAGTTGAATATTGCCGATGGTTTATGGAAAATTCTAACCATAATAATAACTTTAATAGATTAATATTATTGTCGGATGAGTTTCGCTTCACGAATCTGGGAATGTTCAATAGGAACAACGTAACATATTGCGCAAATAAAAATCAATATTTATTTAGAGAGGGATCTTTCCAAGAACGCTTCGATGTTAATGTTCGGCTAGGTGTTTTAGGAACGAGAATTGTGGGCCCAATATTTTTTAATAAGCCCCTTACAGCAGAAACTTATTTGAACTTTCTAGAAACAATAGTTACCGATTTTTTGACAATTCACCTCTTGCAGAAACTTCCCAACATCTACTTTCAATAAGATGGTGCACCGGCCCATAACGCTCGAATTTGTGTGAATTATTTAAATGACAGGTTTTAGGACCAATGGATAGGAACGAATGGACCTGTAAGGTGGCCAGCACGTTCGCCTGATTTAACACCTCTAGATTTTTCTTCTGGGGTCATATCAAAGAAAAAGTCTATTTAACTCAACCTGAAAATTTGGACATTTTAAGAAATCGTGCTATTAATAATATTAGTATAACTGAAAAAGAAAATGTATTATACGGAAAATGTCTTGATTATGATTAACTACGTTCTTTTTTCTATTTCTTGTTTTCACTTCGTCATATTCGTTTCTGTTTTTAAATTTAAATGAATTAAAAGATGATTCCTTTGAACAGTAGGTTATTTTGAATCCATGGCCAACTTTGCCGGTGGTATAATTAAATAAGTGCTAGTAATATTGATTTTCGCTTTTGATGAGCATTAACAACATGTAAATAGGGTACCAAATTTTCAAGTTTGCAGTGATCTATGGAAGTTGAATTTGTCATATTGGATAGGGAAGGGTTTGTTCCAGCCAGTTGACCCGTTATGGTACAGGGTCTGATCAAAACTTGAAAAATCGATTTCCGAAAAATACATTTTTTGACATTTTGTTGGATGAAGGCTTGAATAAACAGTAAATAACCGTGATTGTTTTTATCCTGGCCTACTCCGTTTTTCCATAAAAGACAAATAAGTGGGAATCATGGCACATTTTTAAGTGGATTTATTTGGAAAGCTGTACATTTTAGACATAGGTTATGTTATGCAAAAGTTGTTTAGAATTGTTAAGAGAATTCAAAAAACATACACTATACAGTGTGTTCCATTTTAAATAACGAAGTCGCGGTCTTTTCCGGGGAAACCGAAAACGTTATTCAATTATGTTTATGTTACAAATGTTCACAAAGTTCAACCCTATCAACACACCAAATTCCATATTTTTATCACTAGCCGTTGTCAAATGGCGCCCTGGGTAGTAGTTTAATTGCCACCCGGTATAATTTAGTAATGAAGTTATAGCGGTAGCTCTATTCGTTAAAAAATCTACTTTTTTTATCGAAATTTTAAACTAAAACCTTATAACAACTTTTCCTACCAATTTGGAATTCATTTGGTCTAGTTATCATTTGTTTACAAACAGGTCAGCAAACAAGTTTTATACTTTTTATCAATAGAAATTTAACCTACTACAAAATCAACCTTAACTCCATGGTCTCTTAAAACAGAAAAATAAAACGTAAAATATTCCATAGTTTACTTTAAATAAGATTAAGAAACCAAGGGAAGTTTTTTACACTGCATATTAAATTACATATACACTTTAAGGAAAGCATGATTAGGTAATCGTTATATTAGTGGTTTTCACACAAAATTTAAATTCTGAAAATCGTTTAAATTTATTTGTCAAAGTTAGACTAGATCACCATCTATCTCAAAAGTTAGGAAGTTTAGTACTAAGTTTAAACTCAATCAACATCAAATATCGATTTTGCATATCTTAGCAGGTATCATTTGGAAATCCTATTCCTATCAAGGCATTTGGCAATATCTTCTGTTCTGTATTTGATTATCAGCAAAAGACAAACTGTATTATAGATAAGCCGTTTTAATTATTAATTTAAGCAAATTGAGAAGTACAAAAATAAGTATTGGCCAGAAAACCGACTGTGCTGGGACCCTATGTGGAATGCATTATTATTTTAACATAACTCAAATAGAAGCTTTTTACAAGTACTACACGAAACAAAAAATAACTACCAATTTTTTTCCAGGCAAGAACATTTTCTACCTCATTAAAAGATGCCTCATTTTGGGGTAAAACTATGGGAAACGTTAGCTTTCTGACAGACAACTCTACGTGTGGCAGTGGCAATGCCTCATTTAAAATTATCATCATTTTCAGCTAAAAAATGTTTGGAATCTCTGTTAACGATCTAGTAGGGCCTGAATGAAATCTCTTTACGAATAGTACACGAACAAATTAATTACCAACTCTACACTTCTACGAGTGCCAAAAAACTATATAATTTCGGTTAATCTTATACCCAAAATAAGGCATATTGAACCAAAACTGACAGTTTTCTGGAACCCGTAGAGGTGACAGTCAATTTTAGACTGAAACAATCATATATTGTACAACGAAAAATACTAGCTTTTGTTTAACAGAAAAAAATATACAAAAAAAAATATATTTTTATATCCAATACAGCACAAGTAAAAATATACCAAACTGTACCAAAATATATTCATTCTTATAAAAATTTTAATTCCTCAATATTTTCTGGATTATTGACGCAGACCTTTGACTTTAAATATCCCAACAACAAAAAATCCAAGCAAATTAGGTCACATGATCTGGAATTAGCTGTTACCTTATCCTAAAAAAAAAACGGCGCTATATTGTACTGGGCCGACACTGCATGCACACCATACAATAATTTTTTTGACTATGAGGTGGAATTTGGTGAATTTCTTTCGGATTTTCTTGAGACCAATAACAAGAATTTCGTTTATTAACATACCCAGAAAAATAGAAGTGAGCTTCATCTGACATGAATATTTTTTTCAAAAAGTCAGGAATGTTTCCCAAAAAATGTTTGACAATTTGAATTTTGTATAAGCCTAAATCGTTATGCAATATGTTTCTCAGAGAAGTGTCACTAATTTTAAAGTTTGGGAATGTCTTCAGATCGCGTAGAACTTCTCAACACTGCTATGCATACCCCTTTGATGTTTTCAATAGTTCAAACTAATTTTGGCATACCCGTAAGTTTCCGATTTTGATCTGCTGCGGTTCCTCTGAATCGTGGGACCCATTGAATTCCAACAGGGGGAATTCAAATTGAAACGGGTGCAAAATTGTCGCTATGTAAGACGAATAATTTCATTTTTAAGGAAACTTTCAACACATAATGCACGATATTCAGCGAGATTATTCATTCTTGGAGACAACTTATTTTTGACACTTCCGATTGCTACGTATTCAAAATGTATATTCACAATTGAAGTTTACAGACTTTAAAGAAATTACTATATTTTGGTATACCCTGTATGTATATTTTTTACTTGTGCTGTTTTTGAGTTTTTCAATCAAACAAGACATAGCTGTTTATTTTATCTTTTTTTCGTTGCAAAGTTATTAGTTTCAAATGTGCCACTTAATTAAAGCTTACCCTTTACATAGTTTTACCCACAAATTATTATTGAACTTTAAATAAGACAGTCCAGACGCAGACATGGTAGTAAATTTTGTTCGTATAGTACTCATCGGGATCGTTCATTTAAATACTGGACTAGCCCAACATCTTGATGGTGCATGGAAAAATAAGTTTTAAGTAAATCAAAATTTGGATTGAGTTGAGTGTTCAAAAATAAAGAGTGGTTTCGAAAAACTAAAAATATTTAAAAAAAATTCTGAGACAGCTGAAGAATAAACAACATATTTTAAAAGTTAAGTGACATTTCGTAATATTTTTCTCACTTATTCCCCCCCCCCTTCCCCCCTCCAAAATTTTCTCCTCGGTGTGTCCCTGCGTGGCATATCAAAACTGGTCTCGACGCTAACGTACTTTACATAGGGTTTCAGCACAGTCGACTCCCGGACCATATACGAGTATCATATTTATTCATTTCATATCATTACGCTATTGCCAAAGGCCTCATGGGCTAAATTTTTAATAATTTCTAGGAAATTTTACAGTAAACACCAGGCTATCCATCATGACGTGCCGTACTTTCCATTTTCAAATACTCCTTTCCTAAAGAACGGCGAAAAACTGATTAGTGCCGTTTTTGTGATGGGGCCGCCGTAGGCTAAAGGACATGTCGGTAGCGTTTTACACGTGTCGATGAGCCTCCTGAGATAAAATTCGAGTTGTCTTTTCCGAGACTGCGCTACTGTCTCCGTGTTCGCAAACAGCGTTTTGGAAGGAAATGGTATTGAATTGACCTGCCATTATGAATAGAAAGAGTAAGGGACAGTACAAATAAAGGAAATACATTTATAAAATAATTTTTATTAACAGGAAAGAAATGAAAAAATACTAAAGCGCTTAAAATACTTAACGACATGTTATAAAGTTGTGTATTTTCTAGGGCGCTGTTTCATTATAGACTTTCTTTTGCTATAGATTGAATAAACAATAGCATACATGCCAATAAGCCTTAGGTGTTTTGCCCTGTCTGCATACAAGACCGAAAGATCAACTGAATCTGCTCTTTATAAGCTAACCAGCACGGTGGAGGATACCTAGGTCCAGAAATGCTTCATTACGGAGATACAGGGTGTTGAAATACAAATGTTATTTTATTTTTTATTAAATATCTGTTGCAAATAATAACATTTTCTCACGAAATTGGGTTATTCGGTGTATTTTTTGGGTGAGGAATCATAATTTGGTATTAGATTTCATGGGACATTTAGAGGGCGCTACTTACGCTACTATTATATTTGTAAATTTGCCCTAACTTTTTTGGCGATGCACTTCTGGGTTTTTTTTTATGAATAAATATTATTCTTGTACCTTTTCTAAGCAAAAAAGCTATACTTACTTAACAACAACCGTTCTCGAGCAATTTGCAAGTTTATGCGGCGACGCAAGGAAAACAAATTTTTTAATAATAATAAACTAAGGTGTATTTATTTCAAGACAATACAAAATTAAAGGTAAGTATGAATCATTCTAAACTATAATAAATGCTCCACGTGATGACTGTTAGTTTGAAGGCAATGAAATAAATACACCTTAGTTTATTATTAAAAAAAATGTTTTCCTTGCTTCGACGCATAAACTTGCAAATTTCTCGAGAACGGTTACCTCTAGCGTTGTTAAGTAAGTAGAGGTTTTTTGCTTAGAAAAGCAAGAATAATATTTATTCGTAAAAAAACCCAGAAGCGCATCGCCAACAAAGTTTTATTTACATAAATAATAATAGCGTACGTAGCGCCCTCTAAGTGTCACATGAAATCTAATACCAAATTATGATTCCTCACCCAAAAAATACCTCAAATGCCCAATTTCATGAGAAATTTTTATCATTTGCAACAGATATTTAATAAAAAATAAAATAAAATTTTTCAATTTATATTTCAACACCCTGTATCTCCGTAACGAAGCATTTTCGGACCTAGGTTAATATGAATATTTTTTCATGTTTTTTTTTTATGTAGAATCACTCCCTGCGTCAATACTTCCGCAGTAACATGGGAGTCAATAGAACCTATTGTGGGTGGATTGATTATATGCTAAAAAGTCGAGTGATATATACTGCTCTAATAAGCGAAATTGCAGCGGTTAGGGTAGCGGGAGGGTGTCCGCATAGAGAAGTTTCATCCCGTCTACTCTAGAACTCCGTCATTGAGTCTCCGATTAGGCTTTGTAGCAAATTGGTGCCAATATTCGCGGAGGTCAAGTATCTGGAAGTGTCCTTTGACTCCAGACTAACCTTTAAACGGGCATATCAAAATTCGATCGATGACCACCTTGAGAATGGTCAGACGACTATATGGCAAAACATGGGGACTCAAATCAAGTATGCTACAATTGTTGTATCTATACTACTGTACCATCTGTTACATATGTAGACATGGCATGGACGCCAAAACTACTGCAGAACACGGTGATGCAGAAGTTGAGAGAGATTCGAGGACTTGCCTGCTTGCGCATGGAGGTTATTCTCGGGCTGTCACCTCTGCACATTGTGGTCCAAGGGAGGGGCGATAATTGGACTGCTTCGGCTACAAAATAACGTGCTAATTAGTTGCAGCCCAAGAAAGTGTCATCTTAAAATCGGAGACCTAATTAAGGAACCAGTATTAGAAATGAGACCAGGCTACAGTTTATAGATGGAAGAAGAATCGACGAAGGACTGGGATCTATGGAGAATGGCTGAGGACGAGTACTAATTTCTCATTTAGTTCTTTCCCCACTGTTTTTTCAAGCAGAAATCTTCGCCATACTTCCAAGGTGTGAGGGGAAATAAGAGGAGGGCTTCAATGTATGAGGCTGGTTTTGGAATGTTGGAGGAACTATCTGCATTGGTAGAACGGGACATTGTCAAGTTGTTCTGGATTCCAGGCCATGGTGGCTTCAAGGCAATAAGAAGGCCGCTGAGCATGCTAGAATAGGCCCAACTGAGGCCTTTATCGTATCAGAGCCTCAGAGTATCTAAGTGTACAGTACGAGGCTGGGTAAACAAATGCAGCTAGGAGTATATGCTGGTAACCTAACATGCAGATTTTGCAGTAGGGAAAATGAGACACCTGTACATAATGTGTACAATTGTGAGGAACTGGATCGCAAAAGGCATTCGTTCCAAGGGCAACCGAAGGTCGACCCAGACCAACTTTTGGAGTTTCCCATTTTGGATCTGAGCAAATTTGCTTAGTTTTAAGCTGAAAAGGTTAACTTAAGTATGGAGGGGTCGACATGCTGGCACAATAAGCTGCAAAGTTCCGATACTACCAGGTGGCGCCGGACCAATGTTGCCCGTAAAAAAATTTTCCACCTCCGAGAAAAAAACCACAAAATAAACTCTGCAAAACTGTCAGCAAATTCTCCTGATAATGAGTGAGTTGAGTCTGGTTGTGACAGTTAGCAAGCAATTTATTTATACAAAGATTTCTACATTAAAATATGTAAAATTTCTTTTTCTCAGGAAGTTCACGAAAAAAATTAAGATTATATTTATTTATAACAGGGTGTTGAAAACCAATTGTGCGTTTTTTAATTTTTGTCAAATTAATCGTATTTTGAGGAAAACTTACTTGCAAATTTTATTTTTTTCAACGCATATTCGATGTTGTGATGTGAAGACTCTCATCAATTTTGTTAAATTTCACTATCGAAACAGCTTTTTTTAAATTTTATTTTCCACTGATAATTAAACTGGGTGTTCATTAAAAAAACAAATTTAATGGAGTGAGGCCTACCTACACAATAAGTCAAGAAAATACAGTGCCAAAGGGTGTCTTACTACCTAAACCCTTTTCCCCCTAAAATTTAATAAAACAGGTGAATGCAATGAACAATGCTTCTTAATACAGAAAATTTGGCCAATTTAACAAAAGGGTTTGTTTTTAATCCATGAAAAGTAAAAACTTAAAAACGTAAACAGCTTTTATTCAGTTTACCCCTACATCCCCTCGACATAAATAAAAATAATCTAAAAATGTTCTCGTGAATTTCCAGTTAAAAATAAATTTGTGATAATTGCATACTTATATCTGTATAAATGAAGTACTTACTAACAAGTAAAACGACCCATTAATTCTGAAGAGAATCTGCTATTAATTATTGAAAATAACACTCCAATATCGAATTTCATTTTGAAAATTTTTATATCTCCTTTGTGAAATGGTTTTGGAAAAAATTGTAATTAAAGTTTCAAAAATGTCTAGAAATGGTATAGGTTCTTAAATGGTGACAATGCAAACTAAACTAGCAGAAAAGAACAATTGTAAAACAAGTAATAGGTATAAAAATTTTAAAATTTTAATGCTACATATTTGTTTAACATCTATAGATAAAAATAAATACATAAAACAAGATAATCGAAGAGGGGTTTATAGATTTCTTATTTTACATTTGACTTACCTTATCTTTATATCGAGCTTTCATTGCTATATGGAGATCCCTAAATCTACTATATCTTCTTAAAACCGTCCATCTTTCGTCAACGGTGAATATTCTAATTTCGTATTCATAATGTGTCTTTGTGCCTGCTCCCCTTAGGCAGTAACTGATTATGTTGATTATAGATTCACAATCAACATCTGAAAATAAGATTATAAATAAACCCTAATAATAATAATCTTACTAACATTTTTTTCCTTGAGAGAAGTATTCAGTTGAAAATTTAAATTTAATTTTTTCGAAAGTTTCAACCATTTCAAATTAATCAATCAATCAATCATTTATTTCCTCAATTGAAAAGTATTACAAAAGTCATACAATAATTGAAGAAAACGTCTGAGAATATAATTTACTAGTAAAACAATATAAAATTAAGTTCATGTAAAAAGTCTTGGTAGGAATAACAGTTAATTTCAAGTAAAAGTGTTTTTAACTTGGACCTAAAAATATTCAATGTCACAGACCCATTAACATCATTATCCAGCACATTAAAAAACTTGCATGCATTAAATATAACATTTTTTTTTGATAAAATGACGACCTGTGACTGCGTGTGTTATAATGATGAGCAGATCGATTTAACTGAAGAGTGAATCTGTTTTTATAAGGATATGTTTTTGTATGCATATGAACATACTTCCAAGATATATAAGTCAAAAATAGTCAAGACTTTGAGATTGTGGAAAGCGGGCTTACATGACTCTCTGTTTGAGAGACCATAGATTATTCGTATTGCGTACCTCTATAACAGAAATACACGTTTAATATGTGTACTAGTGCCCCAATTTAAGATGCCATAGCAACCTACCACAAAGGTCGTCAATATGGACATGCCACTGAAGCTGTCAAAGTTCAGGCCTAACAATCTAACACTGTCTGAAGGGCTCATTTGATTTGGTGCACCATGAAACAACGCAAAACCTTTATCAACTTGCTGTTTACTAGAGGAAAAAAGTTTAAATTGTGTCTTATTTTTATTTAGAATTAAGTTGCAAAATTAAGATATTATATCTGGCCTTACTATTAGAATGTTTATGTCATCGGCATAGCATACTGGAAAGACATCAGTTACTGATTTTTGAAGGTATAGTATAAGATCGTTAGAAAATATTATAAAAAGTAAGGGGCCCAAGATGGATCCCTGAGGAACGCCTTATATTATCCGATATCCGATTGGTAAGATATGAGGTAAGAAGATTTAACGCTTTGTCACGAATCCCATAGCGATAGAGCTTTGCTAGTAAAAGTCATCCATCCAAATCAAAAGCACGTGCAGAATCTATAAATAAACCCAACACAAACCTCTGACTGTCAACAGCATCAACAATTTTGTTTTGAAAGTGCAATAGGGCAGTTTCTGTACTCTTTGATGGTGTAATGGTAAATGTTGTGCAGAAAAAGCAAGTTATATTAATTAAAAAATGAAGTTAATTGATCTTTTGGACACATCTCAAAGACTTTTGATATACTACTTAGTAGGCTTATTGCACGATAGTTGTCATAATTATTTGTATCGCCGTTTTTAAAAACAGGAATAACTGATGCTATTTTCAGTCTACTGGGAAAAACAGCCTCCTCAAATGATAAGTTGATCAAAAACGTTAATACATCAAAGAGGGAGGTACAGTTTACAAGTCTTACTACCCATAGCAGACAAAACTTCTGGGGCGCACACAGGAAACAGAAATTATGCCAGTATTACCCAAAAAATTAAATGGCGAATTCGCGTCTAAATACGCTTAAATTACATATAAAATTTTGTTATGTTTACACAAAAAATACCATGCCTGATTTTGTCAACAGTAGTAAATGTTCAATTTGGTGCTTGTGACCAGGGGCGTAGCGTGCATGGATGCGTGTGATGCGTCGCATCCCTTTAAGAAACACAGAAGGTATTTTTGTTATCCCTATCACACATGTTCACTTACAAACATGTTTTTTTATAATTTACATCGGATACACTTGGATAAACACGCACTCAAACCCTCCGATATCGTTAAACTTCCAAATAACTATTGCAGCCAGTACGCTTTGCAAAGTGATGCGATTATCGACGTTACATCAAGCCGCCCGCTTGGCATACACGTTCCGCTCGGGGACCTCACTCGAAACCAGCAGTTGACCAAGCGGATTTTTACTGATCGTGGATGCGATTGCCTAAAAACACTTCTCGGCGTATACAGGTATTGTACATTGAAGGCGCCTGGCTAGAGTTTGCGTTTGTCAGATTCATTTAAAGGGACCGTAATAAATGGGCTAAACCAGTGACGGCTATTCA
This sequence comes from Kuschelorhynchus macadamiae, assembly GCA_030620095.1. NCBI lineage: Eukaryota > Metazoa > Arthropoda > Insecta > Coleoptera > Curculionidae > Kuschelorhynchus > Kuschelorhynchus macadamiae. Next base: position 386,876 of record JAUTXW010000584.1, on the reverse strand, counting down.
GGTGAAGTGCTACTTCAACAGGAAAAATAAACAAGCAAACATCTAACTATATTTATTATATATCTCTAGTTTTTACATTCATTTATTCACCTAACTGGCAAGAAATAAACTGTACATCTCGAATAAATATTTTACTTGACCGTTGGCGGCGTGTCTTTTTAAAACTTTCAATCGAACTTTATTATAACAACTATAACAGTGGCGCAAACCGCTTCGACTTTGCTGGAGGTTTAGTTTACGATTTTCCTACTACGTTGCCATGACAACGCGTTCGCGATGACGTCGAGCACATGGAAGAATAATGTTAACCAGCGCCATACAACGCTCTCAGTGAATTGCTAATGCAGTACACTACACCCACGTGTCGTTCAGTTTGGGGTGGTTGTTTACTTTTATTTTCGCGAATTTCGCTGCAACCGGTTAGTTCCTTTGCAGTTTACTTGACTGTTTCGTGTTATATTTAATTATGGTGTTGTTACAACTTTATTTAGTGTATGTTTTATTCATTTACATTATTGATAAATCCGATCACGGATGTGGTTTGCATTTTGTTGGAAACTCCATTTAATCGATGGAAGGAACAATATCAGAGTTTTACTCGTCATCCTGGTTTTCGGCGTACAAATGGTTATGTAGTAGTCAAATATTAAAAAAATTGTTTTGCTGGCCTTGTTTACTAGTTTCCAATAAATATTCAGTGTGGAATTTGCAGGTATGTTAAATATATGAAGGTCTTTACATAAACATGAAGACTCGGCGGAGCATTTAAAATGCGAATTAATGCTAAAAACATTTGCAAAAAATCAAAGCACCATAGCTGACACTTTAAAAGAAAATGCTAAACTATATAAAATACATTTTTAACGAAGACGTCCGATTAAATAGACTATTTATGTGCTTGGCAACTGACGCAGTTTTGTACCTTGCAAAACAAGAGTTAGACTTTCGCGGCCATGATGAGAGCAGCGAGTCAATAAATAGGGGGAATTTTTTAAAAAAGCTTTTAGGTTTATTAATATTGAGAAGTTCCCAAGAACTAAAAGATCATCACGAAAAAATTAAAAATGTTTTTACTGGTGACTCGAAAACTATTCAAAACGAAATAATTGAATGCATTTTTGATTATTTAAATGATCATGTAAAAAATGAAATAATGAACACTCAGTTTTTTCTGTGCAAGTGGATGACACCACTGATACTACGCAAACCTCCCAGTGCTCCATAATTTTAAGATACGTTAATTCAGAAGGTTCAGTAGTCGAGAGATTCTTAGGATTTTATAATGTTAGCTCCGATAGAACGTCGGAGAATTTATATTTTCTATTGGATTAAAATTTGGACCAATTTGACTATAAACATAAATTAGTAGGGCAATGTTACGATGGCGCAAGTGTGATGTCTCGCCGTCTAAATGGCCTTCAAAAAAAGAAGAAAAAGCGCCGCAGGCTGTATTTGTCCATTGTCTTGCGTATCGTCTTAACCTTATGATGCAGCAAAGTTTAAAAATATTTCTAAATGTCGAATTTTTTTTGCAAGTCTTAGTGGTATTCCCTCATTTTTTCATCACTTAGCCAAACGAACGTATACTCTTACATTTGCATCTACGAGGCGTATACCAACAATTACAGAAACTCGTTGGTCTTCAAATTCGAAGTCAGTAAATGTGATTGTTCAAGACTGGAATAAATTAAAAGACGTCTTTGAATTTATTACAAATCTGATGAAAAATCAATCCGGCTTGCGAAAGGATTTTTACGTGAGATGAACGATTTTGAATTCACGTTTCTAGCATTAGTTTTTAATGACATTTTTTCAATCACGGACATACTATTTGCGTTCTACGTTTTGTATATCCAATATAAAACGCTGTCGTGAAGCACTCTGTAAAAAAAGAAATGAACATTTTTTTAATACCATGTTTGATAAAGCAAATTCTATTACAGAAATAAATCATTATAAACGTGAGCTTGCTAAGCTTTCACCTGAAGAAATTAAAGCTAAGTATAGAACCCTTTTTTATGAAATATTAGACCATATTTTAATGGAAATGACACTAAGCTTTTAAGACTGTGAAAAACTTACATTTTTATCTTTGGCTGATTCTGCTAAATTTTCCGAATATAGTTTAAATTTTCCGACTGGCTCGTTTGAAAATTTGTTACAGTTATATGGGGAAATATTTTCAAAAACTCAGCGACTTAAAAATGAGCTTGGTCTTATTTTTGCCAATGACATTAATTGGAATATATCGCTGCAAGAGCAAGTGAAAAAAATTAATGAAAATAAAGATATTTTAACCAAAGCATATAAAGTATTTTTCCTTATTTTGACAATACCGTCGACAAATGCTTCAGTGGAAACACAATATCTCAAGAAAGACTTACTTCTCTAGGTAAGATTTCAACTCAAAAGGAATTTCTGGAAGAGATTAGGGCAACTCATCCATTTTATGAGGACGTTATAAATAAATTTGCTGCTATGAAGGATAGGAGAATTGATTTAGTATACAAAATTTAGGTAAGTCATAAAAAAATATTCCACTCCTTCCACATATAAAAAAAATTCTGGAAAAAAAATTATTGCAATATTTTCTTACTTCATTTGCACTTCACTTACTTTTTCACCCGCGAGCCGCCACTGGACTAAACGGAATCCAAATAGAAGAATTGAGTTTCGTTAAAAAATTAATGCTTTAGTTTTAAATTATAATGATTATTTTATATTACCACTATAATTTTTTTTACGTCCTCCTGGACATTCTTAAGTTTTATCACATCCCTATTTCGTTTCTTTACGCTACGCCACTGCTTGTGACTATTATCAACCTAGACATTTCATACTGTTTTGTTATATAGGTGGATCAGTACCAAGTTATGCGCCGAGGAGCGAAGGCGTCAAAGTTAAAGCTATAACAGAAACAGAGAGTTTTTGAAAAGGAATGACATTTGTCAGGTTTTTTAAATTGTTTTAAAAAGACCCATTCAATGATGACATTTGATTGAACTTGATGGAACACGCTTTTAAAATGAGTTATTAAATTTAGTACAACTTACCAGTCGCTATAGACGGCATCGACCTATACATGAACTGATTATACAATGGTAATCTATTATTTTGAGCCTGAAACAAAAAAAAATCTTAATAATAATCTCTATAGCCATGGAAAAAATACATAAACTGATCAATCAATCAGATTTTTAAAAAAAGTCAGATGTTTCTCCAATTATGTACTATCATAGAGTTACTTTTCATAGTGGTTAACAATGCCTGGTGTTTGCAGGACATTTTATTCTATTACGTTAATTTAAGTGTCAAAACGACACTAATTTACCTCAAAGGAAGAGACACTTTTAACCAGTGGCTGCTACTTCATTAGATCATATGTTCAATAACCCCAAATAAATATTTTCAGGCATAAACAAATAAATAAAATAATACATAATTTATATTTTATCAATTTTTTTTAAATTTGGAAATTCCCTCTCCGCGTATAAATTCGTTGACCGTTCACTTAATTCCGCGACACACTATCTATGTCTCGCACCGCGATCTCAGGAGGTTTCGTTTGGTTGGCATCGATCACGGCTGGCGGCCCGCATCATGGTTATAAACGGAGGCGAGGTTTTCCCGAGTGTTCCCGATCAAATTTTCAAAGTGGCGCATATGTAATATATGGCTTACGTTGGCAAATTTTGGGTCAACAGCCCCGCCGAGGAAACTTAAATATTTTTGTCAGTTGATGCGTTTAATGTGGATCGTGTGATAGGTTGTGGTTACGATTGCGTATTTTTATAGATTTTATTTTCAAGACTTTACATTTTGTTTGTTGATTTTGTGGTTTAAATTAATGTTTTAAAGAAAGGTAGACACAGTGTTTTAGAATATTAAGACTTTATGATCCGTTTTCAATTATATTAGCGAGCTGAACTTTGAGAAACGAGTCGAAACGACCAGTAGTCGACCTTTGCCGAAATTTAAAATTCAGCAAGTAAAGATAAAAACTAGTGATGAAACGATTACGATTACGGTTACGATTAACCGCCGATTATTGAGAATTCCCGATTAATCATAACCGCCGATTATTTACACGATTATTTATACGATTATTAATTAAAGTAATAACTGATAATGCTCGAAACATGCTAAGGCAAAATTTTCACAAATAGATCATGTCAGTTGTATGGCTCATTCGTTGCAACTGGTATTAAAGGTAAGAAACAGTAAATATAAAAAAAACAAAACCCGAAATTCTAAATTAATGTTAATTTATTTACTTTATTTTTTGGTGCCATTTTTCATCAAGGAAACTATAATTATCGCTAGAAAAATAGTGGGACATTTCAGTCATTCAACTAAAGCTTTAAAAATACTTAAGGAAGCACATAAAAATTACAGTGTACTTGGACATGTGCTAATACAAGACGTTCCAACTCGATGGGACTCTACATATGCAATGCTAGATAGATTGAATGAATGAAGCTGCATTTCCTAAACTTAAATATCCATATGATCTCAGTACTCTTCAGTGGATCTTAGTTGAACAACGATCTATTTACTTTAGTAGGTGCACTCCCATTGATAAACTCCCTCTCTAAAATGCTAAATAAAGAATCTTTAGATAAAGAAAAAGACAGTTTTAAAATTATTGTTGATAATTTAAAACATCACTCGACCCAGAGGTTTAATGATCTCGAAGAAAATGAAAATTATATTTTGGCCACTATCCTCAATCCTCGGTTTAAGGCGCAGGTGTTTAGACACCAGAGAGTGGACTTAAACCGCCAGCAACCGAAGCCTTTACGAGTGATGGAATTTGGAATATTTGCCCAGAATTAATAAGCGATGTGAAAATGCAAAAGCAACTGTCAAATTTTGCTGGTCAGTGCCATATAGACTTTCATAAAGATATATTTTCAAATTAATTTTAGAATACTGCTTCTCTAATAATGCTAATAATGCTTTTTCTTTTCAGCCACTGGTTCAAGGTCACCTAATTTAGATCACTGAGCAAATGTTTTCATATATTGGTCTGAAAGTACTTTGCATCCAAATTTAAAGGAAATTGGCATAGAAATATTTATCATTCAAACCATCCTCGGTTCAGTTGAAAAGGTTATTTTTGACAGCAGGGAATATTCAAAGTCTTAAGAGAAACCGACTTGGTTCCGAAAATTTGAAAGTGTTATGTTTCCTTAATAAAAATGTAATCTCCCTAAATTTCCAATATTAAATGCCAAAAACAGGTAATTTTGTTTTTTTGGCATATGGTTTGTTTTTTTACTTAGATTTTAAATATTTTGGTTGTGATTTATTATTTTGTTTATAGTTTGTATTTATTTTCTTTCAAATTTCTTTTAAAAAATAAAAAATATATTATGTATATATTTTTACATTTTTTATTTGATAACCGTAATCGTACGATTATTTTGGTTCTAATCGTAATCGCAATCGTAATCGTATAACAATCGTTGCATCAGAAATAAAAACAAAGTAAATCGTTATTTTTGTATAAATATGTACGATTTATCTGATTGGACATGCGGTTGCGAAGTAACAAAGACATTTTATTGTTTCGTGTGTCCGGTTTTTTCAGATGACTCTTTGGGTTGTGTATATATATATATATATTATATATATATATATATATATATATATATATATATATATATATATATATATATATATATATATATATATATATATATATATATATATATATATATATATATATATATATATATATATATATATATATATATATATATATATATATATATATATATATATATATATATATATATATATATATATATATATATATATATATATATATATATATATATATATATATATATATATATATATATATATATATATATATATATATATATATATATATATATATATATAATATATAGGATTATTCAAAACGATATCACATTTCCACATGTATACATATACATATACAATTAAAACACACATATTATGTTAAAACATTAAGACATCACACGGGTTATTCCATATTGAAATATAAAATTTACTCAGGTTGTTGACGTATTCTTATCGTTGATGGCATTTTTATTTTTTGTATATATATATACCATATATAAAAAATTCTCTTTTTTTAGTTTGCGGTTCGAATTTTAAGATTTTGGTGTTACTATAATCAAAGGTATGTTTTTTTGAATTTTCATGATTTGTTAGAGCCGTCGCGTTTTTTTTTTGTCATACTTGTAACCCTTCAGTCGGTTTTCCAAGTATTGGCTAGTTTGACCTATGTACACACTGTTGCAATGTTTGCAGGGTATTTCATAAATAACATTACTTTTTTTGTTTTTTGGGATTTTGCATTTTAATCTGGAAAAATTATTTGATAGTAGATTGGAAGCCTTGTGACAAGTTTGAATATTATATTGTTTAAATAATTTTTGAAGTGGTTGGGATAAGCCGTTTATAAAGGGTAAAGATATAATTTTTTTTGTGTTTGGAGTCTGATTTTTTATGTCGTTCGAGTTATAAAATTTGTGGATTCTACTTTAAATGGTTTTATTTATAAGATGTTCGTTCTAAGGTAATACTAACAAAATAAAATATTAAATGTAAAAATACTAAATTAAAATTCTACGCCCTTCTCCATTTTTAGATTTGAAAAAGACCGAAGTGCGGTCGAAACGTTATCTAACTACATCATGTTTATGGGCAAATATATGATTTAAAGTATATGTGTAAAGTTTTTAAATTGACCTTAAATCAAGAAAATTGAAATAAAAATATATATTCAAACTGGTCAAAGAAAAATTAAACCAATAATATATATATATATATATATATATATATATATATATGTATATATATATATATATATATATATATATATATATATATATATATATATATATATATATATATATATATATATATATACATATATATATATATATATATATATATATATATATATATATATATATATATATATATATATATATATATATATATACATATACATATATATATATATATATATATATATATATATATATATATATATATATATATATATATATACATATATATATATATACATATACATATACATATACATATACATATACTTATATATATATATATATATATATATATATATATATATATATATTGGTTTAATTTTTCTTTGACCAGTTTGAGTATATATTTTTATTTCAATTTTCTTGATTTAAGGTCAATTTAAAAATATATTTACACATATACTAAATCATATATTTGCCCATAAACATGATGTAGTATATAATATTATATATATATATATATATATATATATATATATATATATATATATATATATATATATATATATATATATATATATATATGGTCTTTATTCAAATATATAAAAATGGATATATATATATATATATATATTTTAATTTATATATTTTTACATTTAATATTTTATTTTGTTATATATATATATATATATATATATATATATATATATATATATATATATATATATGTATATATATATATATATATATATATATATATATATATATATATATATATATATATATATATATATATATATATATATATATATATACATATATATATATATATATATATATATATATATATATATATATATATATATATACATATATATATATATATATATATATATATATATATATATATATATATATGTATATATATATATATATATATATATATATATATATATATATATATATATATGTATATATATATATATATATATATATATGTATATGCATATATATATATATATACATATATATATATATATATATATATATATATACTAACAAAATAAAATATTAAATGTAAAAATACTAAATTAAAATTCTACGCCCTTCTCCATTTTTAGATTTGAAAAAGACCGAAGTGCGGTCGAAACGTTATCTAACTACATCATGTTTATGGGCAAATATATGATTTAAAGTATATGTGTAAAGTTTTTAAATTGACCTTAAATCAAGAAAATTGAAATAAAAATATATACTCAAACTGGTCAAAGAAAAATTAAACCAATAAAATATATATATATATATATATATATATATATATATATATATATATATATATATATATATATATATATATATATATATATATATATATATATATATATATATATATATATATATATATATATATATATATATATATATATATATATATATATATATATATATATATATATATATATATATATATATATATATATATATATATATATATATATATATATATATATATATATATATATATATATATATATATATATATATATATATATATATATATATATATATATATATATATATATATATATATATATATATATATATATATATATATATATATATATATATATATATATATATATATATATATATATATATATATATATATATATATATATATATATATATATATATATATATATATATATATATATATATATATATATATATATATATATATATATATATATATATATATATATATATATATATATATATATATATATATATATATATATATATATATATATATATATATATATATATATATATGTATATATATATGTATATATATATATATATATATATATATATATATATATATATATATATATATATATATATATATATATATATATATATATATATATATATATATATATATATATATATATATATATATATATATATATATATATATATATATATATATATATATATATATATATATATATATATATATATATATATATATATATATATATATATATATATATATATATATATATATATATATATATATATATATATATATATATATATATATATATATATATATATATATATATATATATATATATATATATATATATATATATATATATATATATATATATATATATATATATATATATATATATATATATATATATATATATATATATATATATATATATATATATATATATATATATATATATATATATATATATATATATATATATATATATATATATATATATATATATATATATATATATATATATATATATATATATATATATATATATATATATATATATGTATATATATATATATATATATATATATATATATATATATATATATATATATATATATATATATATATATATATATATATATATATATATATATATATATATATATATACATGTAAAAAATGGAGAAGGGCGTAGAATTTTAATTTAGTATTTTTACATTTAATATTTTATTTTGTTAGTATTACCTTAGAACGAACATCTTATAAATAAAACCATTAAAAGTAGAATCCACAAATTTTATAACTCGAACGACATAAAACACAAAAAAAATTATATCTTTACCCTTCATAAACGGCTTATCCCAACCACTTCAAAAATTATTTAAACAATATAATATTCAAACTTGTCACAAGGCTTCCAATCTACTATCAAATAATTTTTCCAGATTAAAATGCAAAATCCCAAAAAACAAAAAAAGTAATGTTATTTATGAAATACCCTGCAAACATTGCAACAGTGTGTACATAGGTCAAACTAGCCAATACTTGGAAAACCGACTGAAGGGTTACAAGTATGACAAAAAAAAAACGCGACGGCTCTAACAAATCATAAAATTCAAAAAAACATACCTTTGATTATAGTAACACCAAAATCTTAAAATCTGAACCGCAAACTAAAAAATTAAATACAAAAAGTAAAAATGCCATCAACGATAAGAAGGACGTCAACAACCTGAGTAAATTTTATATTTCAATACTGGAATAACCCGTGTGATGTCTTAATGTTTTAACATAATATGTGTGTTTTAATTGTATCGATGTGTATGTATACATGTGGAAATGTGACATCTTGTGCCGTTTTGAATAATCCTACGTATTGAGGTAAGAAGGAAAATTTTCACTTTCCATTTTTATAAAATTAAAAATAAATGTACTTTCCTTAATAGTTTACGTTCTAAGGTAATACTAACAAAATAAAATATTAAATGTAAAAATACTAAATTAAAATTCTACGCCCTTCTCCATTTTTAGATTGGAAAAAGACCGAAGTGCGGTCGAAACGTTATCTAACTACATCATGTTTATGGGCCAATATATGATTTAAAGTATATGTGTAAAGTTTCTAAATTGACCTTAAATCAAGAGAATTGAAATAATATATATATATATATATATATATATATATATATATATATATATATATATATATATATATATTGACCCCTCTGAAAAGCTGACCACGAGCCGCCACTGCTTTTAACATTTGATTTTTGTGCAAAATTTCAAGTCATTACAGAATTTTTAAACATTTCATTAGGCCGCCATTTTGTTCGGCCGTAACGGATTTAGACAAAACATTTACTAGCTTGACTCTATATCATATTTTAATTTTGAGCCAATTTTGATATTTCATAAGTAGTCTACTAATTGGATTTTTACCAAAATGTAACCATTTCATCGTCATATGACCCTCGATTTTTGACCTCTTAGGAGGGAAGTACTGACATGAGACCTTTCCATATTTCCAGTAAGAATGCTCTTTGAGGTTAAAACCTTTTCACTTAAGTGACTCCTAGCTATCTTGTGGGGTGGAAAGCAGGGCCCACTCTAGGGAGGGAGTTGCAATCCTGGCATTCGTCCAGAGCGGCAAATTTGAAGAGTGGCAGTCTTCAATATAAGGATACATAATATAGATTTAAAATTACAAAATATAAGAGGAGGGGGCTACCAAAATGGGGAAAATATGAGACAGACAAAGTGGGAGCAAATACCAATGCAGGGAGTTCAAAAGATTTCCAGGCAATTTAGAACTTCTGCCTGTAATATGCCTCATATCTATATGTTTTATACGATTTAAATTCGGACTTCTGGCAGTTTCAAATGAGGGCGGGGATTATGATGCACAGACAGAAAATTAGGTCCAATAAAATGAACATGGCAATTAAATCATTATGACATTGAGCAGTCAGCGACCTGTTCTCGAATAAAACCCCAAATCCGGCTTATCTCACAAAGATCACACCATAACTGATCACTCAGTCTAGAAAGTATGTTGCTATGAATATACCGATTTCTAGATTTTGTTGATTTTGATGGGTTGTTAGGATCTAAGTTTAATAAAACACCTTTTTTAATAAGCCGACGTTTTGATTAATATATATTCTTCCTCAGGGCTAATTAGGGTGGGTTTTATGTCCCAATCACGTTCATTTTTGATACAATAAAGATCACAGGACACGAATAGGCATAAAGATAAACAAACAAGTACAACTACAACTTGGTATTGACTATCGTATTCCGACCGATACATTTGTATATAGATATGCTGGTTTGACTATCCTATACCTATTCGTGTTTTGTAATCTTTATTGTATTAAAAATTAACATGTTTGTGACATATAAAACCTACCCTAATTAACCCTGAAGAAGAATGTATATTATTCGAAACGTCGGTTTATAAAAAAAAAGATGTTTTGTTAAACTTAGATTCTGCTAACCCATCAAAATCAATAAAATCTACAAGATTAAGGATCATTATCATAAAAAAATTAAATACCGATTTCTTCTGAATACTCTTACACATTAATCATTAGAATACTGACGAAATCTAGCCTAATCAAAAAAATAGAACTCCTGTTCAGTTTATATGATTTCGGTCGAACTTAGTCTTCCTCCCCTATGACCCGTAGTTATCCCGATCCGGCAGTTGTTTGGTAGGGAGTTGAATTACAATTATCTTCTTATAGAATCGCCACTTATATGAACTGGTTCGACATCACAAGAAACGCTGCCCTTTGCTGATATGCATTGTCCTGAAATCGGCTTAGCAAATATGCTTATTCAAGTTAAACTGCTGAGCTATGCACTGCTGAGTTCTTCATCTATTAAGCAAAAGGTAATCGCTCTCAGTATTTCTCTATTAAATTATGTTCTGCATACATTTTAAGCGTATAACGAATGAATTAACAGAGAATACCAAACAATGTAGATCTGCATAAATGTTGATAGGAGAATAATACTCTTAAGGACCCCACAGACTTTGGTTATTTTGCAGGGTTTCAATGGTACGAGTCAAACCGCACAGTTTAATCTGACAGTCTATGGGAGAATTCATTTGATTAATCGCGTATGTGGTTTATCTGGCAGTTTTTCTGTTCTTCATTGGCCTGGCTTTCGCAATGTTTATAGATTTTTTTTCGAAGTTTTTCCTGTTCATGGAAAATAAAGTCTAGAGATAACCACGAAAGAGAAAAATAAAGAATTGGTTTTGAAATATAAATAAGTAAATCCAAAGCAAATTAAAGAAGCCTCCTTAGAGATAAGTGTAAGATACATTTGATTATGTAGCGAATATTAGTACTTTCCCATCTGGTAGATGTATAAATAACAGATGAATTTATTAAAACAATAATATAAACGATATTGCATTAACTTTTTAGTGATTTGATTTTATTTTTGATATTTTTAAAAGATAAGTAAAATCCCACAACTTTTGGAATTATTTTTTTCTTTAATTTATCGAGTTAGCCGTTATTTCATGGAAATTCATTATCACTAGTATAATAAATAAACAAACTATATTTGTTTAGACATTTCCACTAGTTTATTTCCGTTTGACACGTGTTTCGACACATTGTGTCTTTTTCAAAAACCAACTTAAGACTGATACAAAAACTAGACTTTTAACACTAATAAAAGAGTCTACCTACCTAACTCTAGCAGATTTAAGCTATAAGATATAACAGTGGGAAACCTTTTAGGTCCATTTGATCTTTCAATACATATTATGGTATTTCCTCTTATTAATTTAACTTGTAACCTTTATTGTCTGAATGCAACGTTTTAAATTCATTATTAGAATTATAATTAGTTTCTAATAAATGTTTTGCATAATTAGAATCAGTTTTTTTTAATATATGATGTTTTGTCTTATTTGATACGTTTATAAAAAGATCTCCCTGTCTGACCGATATGTACTTTTTCTCAAGAACCACATTTTAATTCATATGCCCCTGAATTTTGGTACTTATTTGTATCAGACTTGTTATTCTTAATATATCTACCTAAAGTAAGTATTATTGCTACAAAAAGCTAATTTATGATTTGTTTTTTAAAGATATTTCTCTATTTTAGTGCTGATTTTTCCAGTATATATTAATGTGTTAAACTTAATATTGTATTTTGTATTGAAATTAGGATAAACGAAATTGAGTGCTTTTTTATATTGTTTTTTATTTACGATTTTTTCTATTATGGTTGCGTCATAACCATTATTAAATGTAATCTGTTTTATAATATTAAGTCCCTTGTTAAAATTATCTGTTGACAGAGGTACATTAATTAAACGATGTACAAAACTATGAAAAGCTAAAGCTGCCATCTTATGCGTGAATGGGTGGTTTGATGTATTATGTATTGTTATATCTGTATGGTTTATGATAAATTTCAAAATCGTGTTTATTATTAATGTTCCTGATTTTTAAATCTAAAAAGTTTCTGGACTTGTAAATCACTTTTAGTTCAGATCGCAGTAACACTTGGTCGAAGAACTGGCCATAATGAAGAAGAGATTTAAACGCATCTTCTGGAAAAGTTTTTCCTTTAATTGCATCAAAATTGCAGAGCTCGAGGAATTTAAAATCATTTAAACCGTTAAATTTATAGTTTATTTGTTACTGAATTTGAATGATTATTTCATAAAAGAGGCGTCTGTATGATGTTTGAACATCTCCGACCTTGTCCGTTCGAAGACGCTTGGTTCGTGGCTCTACATTTAACGTCATCGTTTTCTCCCAAAATAGGACAAAGTCATCTCTTTTTTGGCTTAACATGGACTAAAAATCATCCACTTTTTTTAGGCAAAAAGCAATATCATTTGTTTTAGTTTGTAATATATTAAAAACATTGTCCGAGAATGGAAATATTTCTGAAAATATATTCAACAAATATTTAAAATTAAAATCTCGTTTCAAACAGTCCAAAAACCCCCTCGAACTATTTATTGCTTCTGAGTCCCAGGTTTCATTATTTTCTATTATATTCTCAAATAGTTCAATCAGTGATTCACGATTTTCAGATACTGTTAACATAAGTCTTCCATTATAGTTCCAACTAGTAGGAGCTACTTTGAACAATCGTTTGTGGACAATGGAGTCCAAAGCTTGTGTACGTTTTGTTGACTTGGAAAAAAAAGCAGCCATGCCACTTAAAGTAACGAAAAATACTTTACACTCTTTAATGCTTTGAGCAACTAATTTTTTCTCTCCATTAATTTCTTTAGTAAGGTTATAAACTACGGTATATAATGCATCTGCTGTACGATTTTCGGACACATTCTTAAAACCTAAAAATCGCTCTTGAATACTTCCGTCTGCTTTAACGTAGCGTATTACTATAGATAATTGGCTAAAATTAGTGATATCAGTTGTTTCGTCCAGAACAATAGCAATGAACCGCGCCTCCTAATCTCCTGCTTAATTCTTTTTAGAATAATGGTTGCAACAGCGGAAATTAAATCATTCTGGATTCGATTCGACGTTCCGCGAAAAACGCTAGACTGCTCTAAATGATTTTTTAAGCAATCATCATATTTAGCCATTAAACTAAGTAAATCTTGAAAATTTCCTCTATTTGAAGAAACCCTTGTTTCGTCATGCTGGCCGAGAAAACAAACAACATCGATAAGTCTTCTTAATATTTGCCTATTTTTATCGACTAGTTCATTGTGTTGGCGGTGACTAATTTCCAACTGTTTATTAAGGGCGTGTTCAATTCTGGTTTTGCCGAAGACTTTTTCTTTTATGACGGCCTGCAAATGGGGTTTGGACATAATGTGTCTTTTTACTGGTTTATTCCAGAGACCTTTTTCATTTCCAAAAAGTGAACATGGCCAACAAAATAATTTACTTATATTTTCACACCCTGTTAGCCATTTAAATTGTTCGTATTGTTTTTCGGATAAAAATGTCTAATACAGTTGTTCATTTTTGTGGTTTAATTTTTCATAGGCGGTTTTGCCCTTCCTTTGGAAATTATTTGAAGCTTATCAGCGAAGTTTAATGTCAAAAATCCCTTTGCTATTAAGACACACACAACACATTCACACACACTCTTCTTACTAAATTTTGAACGTTATTACCGACAGCCGAAAATGACGGTATTTGCATATCCACGTCCGCATTATTGTCTTCCATATCGCACCATGCACGACGCGACGTACGTATCACACAACACACGGATAGCCGTTCAAACAAAGAACCTACTCCAACGATTGCTTCCGCCCCCACTTAAAGCACGATACTGAAATGCAAAAATGGCAAACAGCCGGTGGAAAGTTCAATAACCTCTGGATCGATTGACAGGAAATCAAGCATACAGGACTTGGCTGCAGAGAAGCTAGCGGCCCGCATAGGTTCTATTCGATTTCTATTGTGGCTCGGTCGGAGTCAAGGCCGCATTTATTATGGGCTTGATAATTAAGATAATATTTTAGCATTTTTAATATAAACTAAATTAATGGTTTCCTATTTCAAAAATTACATTTTAGAAGATGTTTTGTATTTGAGCAAGGCGTTTATTAGTACGGATATTCCACTGAATAAATTAAGTAATCCTGCCCTGAAGTCATTTTTAGAGCACTACACGAAGACATCAATTCCACATGAATCCACGTTAAGGAAATGAAGACCTTAGACAAAGTAAATCATTCCACTGTTGCTGGATTTTTCAACAACTCCCTCACTCTTTTATGCCCCGGTGGTATTAAATATGATAGAGTGTTAGTGGCAATTACAGATGCTGCTCCTTATGTGTGTAAAGCAATGAGTGGTCTACAAATATTGTACCCTAAAATGAGACATGCCACATGTCTTGCCCATGGACTTCACCAGTTGCAGGACAAGTTCGTGCTTTTTATCCACGAGTGAACGATCTGATTTCCTCGGTGAAAAAAGTATTCCTAGAAGCTTCGACTCGGGTAGAAAAATTTAGAGAAACTGCAGGAAACATCCCCCCATCACCAATTGTAACTAGATGGGGAACTTGGATAAACTCTGCCATTTAATAAGCAGAACATTTCGAGGCAATAAAAACATAGTGTAATGCGGAATACTCACATTGTATTCAAGAAGCACAAAACGTTTTGCACAACGAAGATGTACGTGAGGATTAAATTTACATTAAACAATTTTTCTTGCTTGTCTGATACTATAAAAAAATTGGAGATGAAAGGACTTTCTTTGTCAAAAAGCAAAGAAATGATAGAAAAAGTGAGTGAAACTATAACTAACACTAAAAATAAAATAATTTCTCAAAAATTAGCTATGGTTTTGCAAAAAAATATTGGTTACAAAAATTTGAAAAATATTAGTGCAGTTTTGGACAATAAAGGGACATTGAATCCAGATAATGGACAATTTTTAATGAACAGTGATTTGAATTTGTTTGAATATGTTCCAATTGTATCTTGCGATGTTAAAAACCTTAATAAAATTTAAAAAGGAAGTTAAAAACATTTTTTATCGAAACGTGATTTATAGAAAAATTAATTTTGACTGTGTTAATATTATTTATTTTGTTCTTTAATTATTATTTATTTTGTTATTTAATATTATTCTTAATTGTTAGTTTGTTATAATATTATTAATGTTAGAATTCCCTGTAACGAACTTATACGGTTTGTCGGGAATGTTGAAAATAAAAATAAAAAAAAATATAAATTACTTAATAATAAGACGTAAATAATCTAAATACTTACATGGATGGAAGAAGAGTATAAGGCACTAGTGGAACCGGTATGTAATGGTTTAATCGGGCTTGGACTGTCCATATCTTGCAAAGGATGTTCCAACGCAGGAGACAAAACTGAAGAACACCCATATTTCAAGGCCATGTATTGTCGTTGTAGTTCTTGTAAGGTCTAAAACAGATGTATGATTCAATAATCCAATGTGAGTGGACAACAGATAAATATGCAGTGACGGCTCGTCAGGGTCGGCTGGGCCGTACCAGAAAATATACAGAGAAAATTCTCTTTTTAAAAAAGTAAATATTTTTCAAAAATAACTTTGCAAGCATCCTAAAAACGTGCAAAACCAAAATGTAGCTTATTATTTCCTGAGCACATAGCAAAATAGGTAGGTATCCCGATTATAATTGCTTGACTAACATACAAATAACTTCAGTAACAGCAGACCACGGGCCACCCTCCACAGATATTCTAATATATTTATTAAAGACGGTGGCTCGGCCAGCCGATTCCATCATCTCACATGCTAGACTTCATATACTAATTCACGCGGTACGTAGTACGTTCGCATACATCTCACGCTATTACCTCGGCTATAACGTTCGTCGTAGCTTATATCACCCAACACCGGCCCGTCTCCATGTGGCCGTAAGCATGGAATTTTTGCTAATTAAATACTACTATTTTACAGGTAGTAGTAGTAGTAGTAGTAATATTGTTTATTTAGCAAAAATGCTACTCTTACATTCTATTTAAATACAGAACTTTATAACTTTTAAAATACATTTTATTAATATTACAATAAGATTATTTTATAAATATATCAATCTTGGTTATTTAACTAATATTCTTTGAAAAACTTTTTTAAATTTATTTAAAGACCTTCGTGACCTAATAGATGGTTTTAATTTATTATAATTTATTAGACCATTATAAAACACCGACTTATAGCTTAACGATTTCGAAATTCTATTTAGGTAAAAACTTTTGACAATTTCTAGTGTCATATGCGTGATTTTGACAATTTAGTATAAATCAAAATACAAGAATTCTAACCACACTACACCACAACTTGTTACGTTCTGGACGCGCGTTTCGCTAACCAAGTTAGCATCATCAGCAGATGATATAAACTAAAGTAACTTATCCTAACCGAGACTATTTATAGGTAAATGTGGTCACACTTGGTTGTACCCGACTGCACTGCAGAGGATACTTTGCTCTGCATGTCTTTACATGCAGAGCAAAGAGAAAAAGATAGACACAAATATCTTCGCTACAGGGAATCTAAAAAAACAAAGGTTGTTGCCGAAATGTCAGAAAGGGAGCGTCGTTGTAAGCGTAAAAGTTGGAGGGAGTACACACATAATCATAAAATGCGGCAGAAACAAACACAAGCAGCGGAACATAGGAAAACACAACATTTACCAGAGCTAGAAGATGAGCCAGTAGAATACATAGAGGATGATGAAAAAAGATGTAGGAAAAGTGTTTTGCAAAAAATTCGGCTAGCACGCTATAGACAAAAGGAAAAAGACAAAAAGGAAATAAATAGTCAAGTGGAGTTTTGGAAAAAAGATATCTTTGTGAAAAGAAAAAGAAAAAAATCTCTAGTGAAACTTCTGAGGCTCCGTCAACAACGTCAGAAACACCTAATACCCGTGTAGAGCAATTCTTAAATGAGACAGTGGTTGATGAAAATAAAGTTCAACAAGTTAAAAAGCAGCTACTTTTTGGCGAGGCAATAAAGGAACAGCTATCAGAAAGCTACCGTGAGTTACGGACCAAAGAGAAGCATGTATTTCAAAAAATCGTTCACGGAAGAGTAATGAAAAAATATAAGCTTGAATCAACATGTGAGAAAATATTTAAATATAGAAAAAATTTAAGACTGAAAATCAGCAGTCAAGATCGACATAATATAAAGAGTAAAACTGCGTATTTTCAAAAAATGAAGGATATCAGAAAGAAAATCGAAAACTTTTTGCAGGAAGATATTTATAGCAGGATATGTCCCGGAAAGAAAGATTATGTTACCAAGGGGAAAGTTACTCAACAGAAAAGAGTTTTGTTGAACACTATGAAAAACCTTTACGTCAAGTTTCTCCAAAAATACCCTAATATTAAAATAAGTTACACATTTTTTTGTAGATGCAAACCCTACTGGATAAAATTTTTAAGAGTAATGGACCGCGATACGTGTAAATGTGTAGTTTGCGCCAATATGGAATTATTAATTCATTCTCTTTGGAAGAATGCTATTATTCAATCTGAGTAAATTGTAAAAAATCTTACGTGTAATAACCACTCAGAAACATGTCTTTTAAGAACATGCTCAGAATGTAAGACATTTAAATTGACTTATCATATAGAAGATGAAAATGGACATCCAACCATTTCGTATTATAAATGGACCAATATAAAATATACTTTTTTAAATAAAAAAAATAAAAAAACTGAAGTTCGCTCAAAAATCGCAAAAACAGCTTTCCAAGTAAAATGTTCAGAAATTATAAAAATTTTTGAAGAAAATAGTCTGCTATTTTTAGCACACAAAGCTAGAATTCAACACCAATATTTAGCTATATTGGAGAAAAAAGAAAACCTGACCAATAGCGAAATTATCATACACTGTGATTTTTCAGAAAATTACTGCTTAAAGTATGCCGAAGAAGTACAAGCGTACCACTTTAGTGGTTCTCGGCAGCAAATTACTTTGCATACAACAGTTGTCTATAGCAATCTGGAATCTGATATTAAACCAAAAATTGAAAGCCACTGCTCCATATCTGAGTCTCTTGAACATGGCCCGGCTGGAATTTGGGCTCATTTGTGTCCTGTACTAGAGTGTTACTATAACACGTTTGTACGTCTAATTCTGATCACGACAACCCCAGTGCTCGTTCTCAGACTATGAGTAATGCTCCAACTTCTCTGCAGCAGGAACTATATGAAGGTTCGAATTTTTCGCTATCAACGAACAAAATGTAACTGAGACATATGATACAGGCAGTGGTATTGGGGTTTCCTCAGCGAGTAGTCTGAGCATGTTTTATCAAAATGTCAGGAGACTACGCACAAAGACTGACGAGATTTCTCTAAGCATTTTGTCTTGCGACTATGAAGTAATTTCTCTTACCGAGACGTGGCTTAATGGAGATATTAGTAGCTACGAAATGTTTAAACATAAATATATGGTTTTCCGTAAAGATAGGAGTTATGAAGAACTGGGATGCCAGCGCGGCGGAGGCGTGTTGATTGCAGTTTCTTGTTGTTTTCAGGCATCCTTGATTATTACTCCTATTCATCTAGAGTTTGACGATGTTTGGGTTCAGGTGAAGGCTGGCGACACAAAATTAGTCCTAGGATGTGTATATTTCCCACCCAATTCTAGCCTGGAGTATTATCAGTCATTCTGCAATACCTGCGAGTCGCTGAAAAATAGTTTTGACAGTCATACATTTTTAATTTCTGGGGATTTTAACCTTTCTTCAGTGGAATGGATCTATGAAGACGATACCCTTGTTCCAAGGTCTTTAACATCGTTGGCCTCTGAAACTCTTATTGTGTCAATGAACTTTCTAGAATTGCAACAAATTAATTCTTTATGCAATCACATGGGTAGAACTTTAGACTTGATTTTTGCTGAAGACTTTGTTAATGTTCGCATTTCATCTCCTAATTTACCCCTAGTAAATATTGACCCTTACCATCCTGCGATTGAATTGATGTATAAAATTGAATATGTTCCTCCAATAAAAAGTTACAATCAAGTAAGTGTATATCAATTTCATCAAGCAAATTTCCATGAACTCAATCTTTTTTATAAGCAATCGGATTGGTCTTTCTTATCATTTCCTGACATCAACAGGATCGTTGAAACCTTCTATGAGGTTTTGCTTCGGGGAATCGATATTCATGTTCCCAAGAAAACCATGGTTGACTGCAAGTACCCAAAATGGTTTGACCTCCCATTGAGAAGGCTTATTGGACAAAAGAATCGCCTATATAAGAGGTATAAAAGGACTGAACAACAAGCTGACTATCTGGCCTATTCGGACATACGACGTGAAGTAAAGTTTCGAACTGACATGTGCTATCTTACATATGTCACGCAAACTGAATTACTTATTCCGGAAAATATCAAGCACTTTTGGTCATTTGTTCGTAACTTAAGAAGAGACTCTGGTATGCCTAGTGTTATGAATTATGACGGTGAAGAAATTATGGGTTCAAATCACATAGCTAATGCCTTTGCAGCCCATTTTCAGTCCTGCTATTCACACCATGAAATTTTAGATTTTAGTCAGATCAGTCCCGTAAGTTCTTCAGGGAAACTACTAGCAACATATTATTTTACAGAGGCAGAAATCTGTACTAAAATAGATGGCCTTGATGTTTCTAAGAGGGCTGGTCCTGACGGAATTCCCACTATCTTTTTGAAAAGGTGCTGTCAGTCGTTGTCTCAACCGCTATGTGTAATTTTTCAAAGATCTTTTAATCTAGGTTCATTTCCTGATATTTGGAAATTTTCTACACTGATGCCGATCTTTAAATCCGGTGATAAAAGCGATATAAAGAACTACAGAGGTATCTCTTTGCTTTCACATATCCCAAAGCTGTTTGAGGCAATTATCACTGATCATTTATTTGAGTCTTTGAAACACTACATTACGAGTATGCAACATGGTTTTTATCGCGGTCGCTCAACTACTACAAATCTTGCGATGTTCCAAAATTACTTAATTACATCTGTCGAAGCTGGCCAACAGATTGATGCTGTTTACACGGACATGTCCAAGGCTTTTGATAGTGTTTGTCATCAGCTTTTATTATTAAAATTGCAGCAAATTGGTCTTTCTGGAAGTTATTTGGAGTGGATCAGATCTTATTTGTTTAATCGTCGACAACAGGTCAACATTTGTGGTTCAGTTTCTAGGGAGGTTATTGTGACATCGGGTGTCCCACAGGGTTCACATATTGGTCCAGTGCTCTTTCTACTTTTTATAAATGACATAGTATCTTGCTTTAGAGCGTCCAAATGTCTTTTGTATGCAGACGATTTAAAATGTTTTGCTCCCGTTTACACTGACTCAAATGCACTGCAATCTGACATTGGAAGGCTCGTCAACTGGTGCAGCACTAATTATCTCCATCTTAACATATCCAAGTGTAAAGTGCTCCGTTTTCATAAACGCATTAATCCTGTTCTCTCCTCCTACTTCATAAATGATGTAACACTAGAGGTTGTTAGTTCTTACACTGACCTAGGTGTTATTTTTGATGACAAACTAACATTTAATCTGCATATTGACAGCATTGTACTCAAGGGTTTTAGATTGTTGGGCTTTATAAAAAGGAATACAAGGCATGTGACGGACACCAAAGCAATTGTCTGTCTGTATTACTCACTGGTACGGAGTGTTTTGGAGTATTGTTCAACAATATGGAGTCCATCATACCAGTGCCATAACGATAGAGTTGAAAAAGTACAAAATAGATTTGCGAAATACCTCTTATATATATTTAATTTTCCATATCAGGATCTATCATATAACACTAGAGCTCTTCTATGCGGCCTTCAAACCCTTGAGTTTCGGAGACGTAAGGCACTTCTTGTTTTTCTACACAAGCTAATAAATGGAGACATTGATTGTGAAATATTGTTGGGGTCGGTCTCATTTTTGGTACCTATTAGGAGAACAAGACAACCTCAGCTATTCTTTGAAAGATACCACCGTACAAATTACGGGTCTGGCGCATTTATTGACCGACTAGTGTGTAATTACAATCGTCATTTCGCAGAATATGACATCTTTAGACTTAGCACTTTGCAGCTAAAAAGGCAGCTAAATGGATTGCTTTTGTGAGGTTTTTTACACTTCGTTTTCATATGGATTTATGTATTCCTTTGTAATTTGTTTTTGTCTGTAAATGTGTATTTGTGTATCAATTTTTTTTTCTCTATTTTAAATGTTTGATGTAGTTACTGTTTTTATTGGGTCTCTCGATTTTGACTTTTTTATTTTGACCTTGTTTACGAATCCGTACCATTTAGAATGTTTAGCATTCTGTAGTGTACGTTTCAGAAGGACCACTTGTCCGATGCGTGCATCGGCTACGTCCTTCCATACAAGACAAAATTAAAAAAATAACAAGGATATCAAAAAACTGCATTTTCTTAGCGACTCTCCGAGTACTCAATATCACAATAAAAAAATGTTCTTATTTATTGCGAAATACCTTAAAAATTATTTCGCTGGTGTAGAGTATGAAACTTGGAACTATCAAGAGGCCGGACACGGAAAGGGAGCTCCAGACGGGATTGGAGGATTATGCAAAAGAACTGCAGACCGTTTAGTGGCGCAAGGCAGTACATTCGTTCAAGTTTTAAACTGTTTAAAGTGTTTAACTGTCCTGGCATAACCATTTTTGAGGTTCCTCCAGACACAGTAGAATCATTTGAGGCGTTATTTAATAGTGTTCCAGTGATGCCACTTAAAGGATCGATGATGGTTCGGCAAATAGCAACCGTTTGTAACTTGGAAAAGTTGTATTTTAGAAAGCTTTCTTGTTTTAATTGCAAAGAAATATGTCAACATTATCATTTGGGCGTTCAAAACTAAGATGAAATAGAAAGTGAAACATTATCTGAAGACACAATAAATGACACACTACATTCTAATAACACAAGTAAAGTAGATTACAAAGACATTTACGATAGTTCCTCTGATGACGATCTACCATTGGCAAAACTAGCAAAAGAAATTGAAAATAAAAGAGAAGATTCTTCTAAAAACCAAACATTAATACCTATACCTAATACATTTGATATACAAATCAAAAGCGGTTCCTTTATACTAGTTACAATGCAAGCCGAATCAAATAAGAAACAAAACTAGCGTTTTCTAGCATTGTGTAAAAGTGAAATTGATTTTGAAACTGGGGATATTCAAGTAACATTTCTAAAAGAATGCAGTATAGATAAGATTTCACAGTTTTTTAAGTTGGACGAACAAGATAATAGTTATATCAACCAAAATAATATTATTGAGGTTTTGCCAATGCCAACAATTATAAACAGAGGGAAGCGCAAGTACTATAAATTTTTAAACAAAATTAATGTATCAACAATTTAATATTTTATACTTTGAGCTTGTGTAGGGTCTTATACTTAGTTTTATGAACTAATGTTCCTTGCCCGTTTTACCATTTTTTTTAAGAATTCAGTATTATGTTTTTTATACTTTTGGTAAGATACATTAGTTATTTTTTTAAGTTAAGATAACAACAAGCGTTAATTTTAATGATGTTTGCGAATTTCGTGAGACTGTTATATGTCAGTTTCTTTTTATATACATTTAAACCAAACCTTACTTGGTACTTTTATAGGTAAACTCTTTAAATACAATGTTTTGTTTTTATTTGTAATTTAATAAATAAATGCGTGTTTTAGAAAATTAAATGATTTTTGTCACTTCCATGCCACACTGTCAGTCCCATGCTTTTACTAAATTTAAAAAAGCGCTATAAATTAAAAAACAGTATGCATTCTGTTAAATATATTTTTATGCGTGTTCTTAAATAAATGCATTTTTTAGAAAATAAATCATTTTTGTCAGTTGCGTGCCAGACTGTCAGTCCCATGTTTTTATTAATTTAAAAAAATGGCTATACATTGAAAAAAAACATATTTTTAAGCGTTCTTTTACGAATTTGGTTTACCTAACCAGACTCCCTTCTTTTAAATCCATTTGTAGGGCACAAATACCATTTTTGTCTCTCGTCGAACATTCTTATTAAAATCTCTTCATTTTGGGATATACACCCATATATATCATCTTTTTGGAAAAATAGTTCAAATCTTTACTAATTATTTTTCAAAATAAATGTCAAATTTTAAATTTGAATCAATTAAAATTCCTAAGTATTTAAAAGAAGTAACCATTTCTAAATTTTCATTATCAATTATAATATTTTTATTAATATTTAAATTATTATTTCCAAGTACTTGATTTTTGATACATTTAATTTTAATTTATTTACCTTAAGCCAAATACATAAAAGCTTCAATTCAAACTTATTTGTAATGTTATTAATATCCATTCCGTTTAAATATATTAAAATATCATCAGCAAATAACTGAATTTTACAAGAATTTAAAATATTAGGCATATAATTTATATACAAAACAAATAATAAAGGACCCAAAAAACTTCCTTGTGGAACACCAATGTTGTTTGAAATCTTTTGAGAAAATTTGTTATTAATTTTAGTTTTTTGTGTTCTACTTTCCAAATAATTTTTTAGCCATTTAAAAACCGAACCTACATAATAATCTTTTTCTGTCAATTGTTTCAAATGCACGTTTGAAATCCAAGATATTAATTGTAATTATTATAAAATGATGCTACTTATTTTTAAATTAATTTTAGTTAGTTCATTCCTTTAGACATGACTAATGATCGTTAAAAAAATATATAGCAATGTGGTGAGGAAATAAGTGCAAGTGAATATTTTAAAATATTTGCAATTTGTTTTAGAAGTCGGCTGCCCGTATCGTGGTTCTTGCTCGACAATACGCTTTTTTGGTTGTGTATGTTGCTTCCACTTTGTTTGGCATCTATTTTATTTTCCGCTTGAGACAAGATACATTAAAATATCAAAAAATTAAATTGACTGACTAGAGCACTTTACTAACATTTTTTTCTTATTTATTAAATTTATACTCTAGCCTGGATCTGCTATATATATATGCTGGAACCAGTGGCGGCTCGTCAGGGTAGGCCTCTGAGGCCGCGCCTCAACCCAAAATAAAGGAAAAGAGAATTTTTTTATATAACTTTTTATCTATTACCAATTAGAAATATACTTTTTAACAGTTTTACAACATAATAACATTTAAAAAAAACAAAATATAATCTCATAATAAATATTTTAGAAAATAAATTCTGACCACATCAAAAAACCGACCGTGCAATCCGTGCAAACCCATTCCTAAAGAAAGTGCTCTCGAATGAGGCGAAATAATTTTAGCTTGGAAAGTTTCGACTTCTGACCTATTTATCAACGGCCGGTGCCGATGCCGGCGAGTCACCTGAGTACGACAGAGCGGGATGGCGATTGCCGATACACGCGTTTTCTATTGCATTCTTGAGGCGATAAATCTGTAGCTTGGATATGCTTTTATTGGTTATTTAAATCACATGACTAGCGAAATATTCCAACGGCTTCTTTTTACGTGGTGCGTGCGGCTGAGAAAGAAATAGGAAATAGATTGCGATAATCGCTGATTGAGGGCGTTCTGTCTTTTAAGGTGAATAAATACGCGTGAGTAAGTTTTTGTTTTGTTTTGATTTGGTAAGTTGGACCGTTCCATTTTTTGTATTTGCTTTTTGCTTTTGAAATGAATCCTATTCACGACATTATTGCTTCATTAATTGAAACGCCTTTTTTAAGAAGAAGCGAAACTGAAAAGAAACAGATATTAGGTAGCCGTCCGACGCCGAAAATTTTAGCAATATTTAACGATAATAGGCAAGGTAAAAAATATTCAAGAACTTTTCAAATATCTTGGTACGAAACTTACAGGTGGCTATGCGGAAGTATTTATAAAGAAAGCTTATATTGTTGGCCTTGTATTTTATTAGGTTGCGTCAAAAATAATTGGAGTTCAGGGAGCGGATATTCGGATTTAAAAAATTTTTCACGAGCAGTAAAATCGCATGAAAGTTCAAGAGAGCATATTAAAAATTCGGTAGCACTTACAAGACTGGAGCAAAATAGGGCGACTATTGCGGATGCACTACAAGAAAATGCAAGTCTTAATAAAATTGTTTATAATGAAAATGTTCGAAAAAACCGTTTATTATTAAATTATTTAATTGATGTTACTATTACTTTGGGTAAACAGGACTTGGCATTTCGAGGTCATAATGAAACAACAGATTCTTTTAACCGTGGCAATTTTAAGGAAATATTTGCATGCTTAATAAAAAGAAATGCCGAACTTACTGAACATTGTGCTAAATTTAGTAATATTTTTACGGGACAATCTAAGACTATACAAAATGAACTAATTGATTGCATACATGACTATATTCAAGAATATATAAAAAAAGAAATCAACGACACCGATTGTTGTTTTTTTGGCGTAATTGCGGATGATAGTACTGATATAACAGAAAAATCACAGTGTTCGATAACAGTTAGGTATGTGACCAACGGATCTTTAAAAGAAAGATTTTTAGGATTTTTTGACGTTAGCGATAATAGAACAGCAGAGAGCCTTTTTCATTTAATACAAAACAGCTTAGAGCCTTATGACTTTAAAAATAAATTGGTCGCGCAGTGTTACGATGGGGCTAGTGTTATGGCAGGTGAAATAAATGGGCTTCAAACAAAAGTTAGATCTATTGCTCCTTTAGCTATGTTTACTCATTGTTGCGCCCTCAGATTAAATCTAGTTTTACAACAGGGAACAAAACTGATTACCCAAAGTCGTATATTTTTTGCCACTTTATTAGGAATACCAAATTATTTCCACCAATCACCAAAACGGTCTTTTGTGCTTAATCAGATAGTAGGTAAAAGAATTCCGCGAGCTGTAGAAACGCGATGGTATACACGGTCTAAAATTTTAAACTTAGTGGCTAATGAATGGGACAATTTAATTATAGTATTTGAAACTATTATTAATGACTTAAGTTCTGGAACAGAATCTATTAATGGTGCAAAAGGATTTCCAAAGCATTTTAATGATTTCGAATTTTGCCTTTTAACGCATATTTATAAACAAATTTTTAGTTGCACTGATGTACTGTTTCAAATATTACAGTTAAAGCATTTAGATATAAATTACTGCATTTCGCAAATAAACCTTGCCAAGCAACGAATTATTGAATTTAGAAACGAGGACCATTTCAAAGAACTTTTCAATATTGCTAAAAAAGCCACTATTCTGCCAACTAACACACGTCGAGGGCAATGTTCTAGCGACTTTGATATTTTTACTAAATATAAAATATTATATTTCGAAATAATAGATTGTATAATTCTTCAATTAGGGACGCGGTTTGAAAATTTAAATAATTTAAATTTCTTTGCTTTAGTCGATTGCACAAAATATTCGGAATATGTTAAATGCTTTCCAGACGACTTATTAAATAATTTATTAAAAAATTATCCAAACATTTTTGACAGAGATAGATTAAAGAATGAGCTTTCTGTATTGTATAGGGATGAATAATTTTCAAATTTAGATGTCGAAAAAAGTCTAGCTTTGTTATTTAAAGATTTTAAAGCAATTTTTGCGGAAGCATATAAGCTTTTTAATTTAGTTTTAACTATTCCCGCAACAAGTGTATCGGCCGAACGAAATTTTTCATGTCTTAAACGGATCAAAACCTACCTAAGAAACACAATGACACAAGAACGGCTTTCGGGTTTAGCAATGATGTCAATAGAGCAGGAATTACTGTCAGAACTTAGTGAAGACCAAAACTTTTACGACCAAATTATAGATAAATTTGCAACCTTAAAAGACGTATAGATTTAATGTACAAAAAGTAGTTTTTTTATCTTATTTCATACAACTATTTATTTTAAGTTTTAATAAACTAAATTATGTTTTTATTATCGCAATCACCGCTATATTTTAGTGATAGGTGTACATATTTTACTTGTTTTGTTTACTTTTTATTTACTTTTTTTAGAGTTTATTTTTTTTAGTTTTTAATGGTTTAGTAGGGCTAAAGGCGATGACCTCCATTAAAAAAAAAAGGTCAACGCGTCGCAGAATAATACCTCATGGGTGACGTGGAAATTTATTCACATTTAAACAAAATTAACCTCATGTAGCCTCACCCTTCAATATACTCACGAGCCGCCACTGGCTGGAACCTACCAAATTATCATTGAAGAAATAAACGGAAAAAAAATTAAAGACTAGTATTTCACCATATTTGGACGCGGCACCAATTAACACCACATTGGCCTCAAGGGTAAATGGGGGGTTATTAAAAAAAAATTGTTAATATATTTTGTTATAAATGGTATGAGAACAACATAAATACCTATATTTTTTATCATACTTGTGACATAAGTGAAAAAAAAACAGCCTATATAAATAGTTATACAATAACGTCCAACATTTTTTTTTCCTGCAGCAAATTTATTAATTACATTATTTATATTTACATCAATACTCTATGGATATGCAAGAGACCTAGTCCGACAGATCGCTCTTGTGCTATGGTGTTTCGTAGCCATGTTTTTAAGCGTAATTTTCAGGTAAAAATATGTAAATTACACATGATGTTTGATCGGTCTGGGTGGAGGGGTAATTACCTCATTACCCCCTCACCATAGTACCGCCCTTGATTAAACTTGAGCCTCGGTCAACCCTAAATTCTGGAGTACGAGCCGTCACTGTAAATATGCCTCTACTTTTTTTAAACCATCCTATACTAAAGTAACCAATTTCGCTGATATTTATATCTGGAAGAGGTTAGGTTAGGTTAGGTTAGGTTAGGTTAGCCACTTTATTAGGAATACCAAATTATTTCCACCAATCACCAAAACGGTCTTTTGTGCTTAATCAGATAGTAGGTAAAAGAATTCCGCGAGCTGTAGAAACGCGATGGTATACACGGTCTAAAATTTTAAACTTAGTGGCTAATGAATGGGACAATTTAATTATAGTATTTGAAACTATTATTAATGACTTAAGTTCTGGAACAGAATCTATTAATGGTGCAAAAGGATTTCCAAAGCATTTTAATGATTTCGAATTTTGCCTTTTAACGCATATTTATAAACAAATTTTTAGTTGCACTGATGTACTGTTTCAAATATTACAGTTAAAGCATTTAGATATAAATTACTGCATTTCGCAAATAAACCTTGCCAAGCAACGAATTATTGAATTTAGAAACGAGGACCATTTCAAAGA
Source organism: Kuschelorhynchus macadamiae (assembly GCA_030620095.1). Lineage (NCBI taxonomy): Eukaryota > Metazoa > Arthropoda > Insecta > Coleoptera > Curculionidae > Kuschelorhynchus > Kuschelorhynchus macadamiae. The sequence continues at coordinate 357,087 of JAUTXW010000584.1, read as the reverse complement.
ACTTTTCAATATTGCTAAAAAAGCCACTATTCTGCCAACTAACACACGTCGAGGGCAATATTCTAGCGACTTTGATATTTTTACTAAATATAAAATATTATATTTCGAAATAATAGATTGTATAATTCTTCAATTAGGGACGCGGTTTGAAAATTTAAATAATTTAAATTTCTTTGCTTTAGTCGATTGCACAAAATATTCGGAATATGTTAAATGCTTTCCAGACGACTTATTAAATAATTTATTAAAAAATTATCCAAACATTTTTGACAGAGATAGATTAAAGAATGAGCTTTCTGTATTGTATAGGGATGAATAATTTTCAAATTTAGATGTCGAAAAAAGTCTAGCTTTGTTATTTAAAGATTTTAAAGCAATTTTTGCGGAAGCATATAAGCTTTTTAATTTAGTTTTAACTATTCCCGCAACAAGTGTATCGGCCGAACGAAATTTTTCATGTCTTAAACGGATCAAAACCTACCTAAGAAACACAATGACACAAGAACGGCTTTCGGGTTTAGCAATGATGTCAATAGAGCAGGAATTACTGTCAGAACTTAGTGAAGACCAAAACTTTTACGACCAAATTATAGATAAATTTGCAACCTTAAAAGACGTATAGATTTAATGTACAAAAAGTAGTTTTTTTATCTTATTTCATACAACTATTTATTTTAAGTTTTAATAAACTAAATTATGTTTTTATTATCGCAATCACCGCTATATTTTAGTGATAGGTGTACATATTTTACTTGTTTTGTTTACTTTTTATTTACTTTTTTTAGAGTTTATTTTTTTAGTTTTTAATGGTTTAGTAGGGCTAAAGGCGATGACCTCCATTAAAAAAAAAAGGTCAACGCGTCGCAGAATAATACCTCATGGGTGACGTGGAAATTTATTCACATTTAAACAAAATTAACCTCATGTAGCCTCACCCTTCAATATACTCACGAGCCGCCACTGGCTGGAACCTACCAAATTATCATTGAAGAAATAAACGGAAAAAAAATTAAAGACTAGTATTTCACCATATTTGGACGCGGCACCAATTAACACCACATTGGCCTCAAGGGTAAATGGGGGGTTATTAAAAAAAATTGTTAATATATTTTGTTATAAATGGTATGAGAACAACATAAATACCTATATTTTTTATCATACTTGTGACATAAGTGAAAAAAAAACAGCCTATATAAATAGTTATACAATAACGTCCAACATTTTTTTTTCCTGCAGCAAATTTATTAATTACATTATTTATATTTACATCAATACTCTATGGATATGCAAGAGACCTAGTCCGACAGATCGCTCTTGTGCTATGGTGTTTCGTAGCCATGTTTTTAAGCGTAATTTTCAGGTAAAAATATGTAAATTACACATGATGTTTGATCGGTCTGGGTGGAGGGGTAATTACCTCATTACCCCCTCACCATAGTACCGCCCTTGATTAAACTTGAGCCTCGGTCAACCCTAAATTCTGGAGTACGAGCCGTCACTGTAAATATGCCTCTACTTTTTTTAAACCATCCTATACTAAAGTAACCAATTTCGCTGATATTTATATCTGGAAGAGGTTAGCAAATCTTTAAAGACGAATGTCTCACTTATGTTATCATCCTGGAAAGTTAACATCCCTAAAGAAAACAATGTGTACAATACGCAATCCTTAGTAGCTGCCCACACTTACTCTGTATAATAAAATAGTAAATATTTGTTTAAAAATATAATAATAATGTTATTGCTAGTACTTACCGCTATTTGTTTGTCTAAGTGATCCTTAGGTACTTGATTGTCTAAATTTCTAACTATTAAATGTTTTTGTTGCGCTATTTTATGAGACAACCGACGTAGAACCTCGATATCTTTACGTCTATTTTTCTTGGTAACTGGAGAATGATTTTCTATTGAGCTAGTAGACTGTGAATCACTGATAACACCCTACAATATAAAAATAAACATTGTTTATGCCGAAAAGCAACTTGGTATGAGATAACGTTATCTCTTTAATAAAACAACAATATTCTAAATAACATATATATATATATATATATATATATATATATATATATATAAGTATGTTTGGCAAATTAGATTAGTAGGTTCGATAGTTGCGATGTGTACTTTCTGCATAAACCCACTGCAAATTTTGCTAATTGCCTGAAAACTAAATTAGACTCAGCGAAAGGCAACTTCTATAAGAACGTGATTTCCCAACTACGCGTCGAACTTTGTGTCGGGTTTTACAAAAACGAATTATTTTAGTCTGTATAGTAATTTATGTAATTGAGTTTAAATGTGTGATTTGCTAGAAAATATCTAATCAATCAGGAACCAAAGCATTAGTCATAGAAGCCAGCACAATTTCCAGATTTGAATTCTATGGACGTTATCTACGTGGTTATTTTGAACTTAGGTACACGCTCAACCAACAATTTCAAGGATATTTTAATTTGTTTAATGTGCCTCTCCCCTTTATTTTTTGAACCAGATAAAACGAAAAACGTAAAATTTGGCACATTTCAAGAGAAGACTAGATAAATACTAAAAAAAAATTGGAAGAGGGGTCGATCTTTTTAAATATCTTTTCAACAGTAATTCATCTCCAAAATATAGGGATATAAAAATTATTTATTACAAAATGGCGGTCATTCGTAAATAATGGATAATAAAAATTTTTGAACAGTTATAGTCCAGGGAACACGCCACTTTTTATAATTATAACTCTTTGAAAACCCTTCTGAACTACCCAAAGTGTACAGGGTTTTCCCGTATATTTTTCCACCCACCTAGAGAGTTTATTTAAATAGGTACGGAAATGTCGTAAATACAAAAGTTGTTGGGTGTTTTATGAAGATTTAGAATATTATATCATAAGTGCGAAAATATTATTGGAAATGTCAAATGTTGACAGGTTGTCAGTTTTTTTTAATGAAACACCCTGTATATTAAATCATATTCTTGAAGATCTTTTTTTCTAATTTCAAATATATATACTTTTAATACATTCCGTCAATTAGTTTTGGATATATAAGCGTTTAAACATTAAAGAAATGGTAAGGTAATTTGCGCTAAAACATAGTGAGCCATGGTCAAGACAATTGCAATGAACGACGCCTTTTTGACGTTTACCGGTCAGAAGTAATTATTTACGAGCATTTTTAATATCTAATACGTTGGACGATGGGTTATTCGGAAGAAGAGAAACTTGACATGATAGAATTATTTTATTTACATGGTAAAAATGCATCGATAGCTCGTAACGAATATCATAGACGGTTTCCAGATAGACCAACACCGACTTGTAGGACAATATTAAACATCGCTAAACAATTGAATGAAAGAAAAACACTTAGTGGAAAGAAACGCTGAAGAAGATTTAAATATTTTGTATTAAAATAATTTATTTATCTTATTTATTCTTGTTTTAGAAAATCCTGAGGGCTCAATTCCCGATGCAGCCACTTTTTTTAACAAATCATGGCATAAAATCCACTCAGTTCTAAAACATTACAAATATAAGCCATATAAGTTGTTACCTACTCAAGAATTAACCGATCAAAACAAAATAGACCGATTACACTTCTGTCAAGAAATAGAGACGTGTTATGATGAACTAAATCTGTCAAACATAATTTTCACTGACGAGGCAACATTTACCACTGGAGGCACGTTTAACCGGAAAAATAAGCATTTTTGGTCAAAAGAAAACCCGCGAGTTCTTCAGGCGGTCAAAATTCAGGGAAGAAGATCCCTACATGTTTGGTGTGGTTTTCCTAACAATCATGTTATTGAACCTATATTTTTAAATGGGAATTTAACCGGACAAAGGTATCAGGAGTTATTAGAAAACGAAATCGAGGAGCATTTAGAACAACTACCGATTAATTTGATATTGATATCGCAACATGATGGTGCCCCTCCTCATAATGTTCAGCCGGTCACCAATTTTTTAAATGACAGGTATCCATTTTGGATTGACATCATCGATCATCATCGATCTCTCCTCATTGGACTTATTTTTGTGGGATTATCTGAAAAACAAGATATACTACAATAGGCCAAGAACCATTCAAGCCTTAGAGCAAAATATAGTCTAAACAATCGATGATTTAAACACCCAATCACCTCATTTTATATACGCATCCATACACAGAAAATTTAGAAGAAATATTCAGAAATGCATTAGAAACCAAGGAGGCTATATAGAAAACCAAAACTTAGTTCTTTAAGCTAATATTATTATTAACCTACTTTATATTATTGATTTTTTATGGTATTGTTTCTTTCCACTATTCCAACTTTTCGCTTAAGTGTTTTTTTTTTCATTCAATTGTTTAACGATGTTTAATATTATGCTACGAGTTGGTGTTGGTCTATCTGGAAACCGTCTATGATATTCGTTACGAGCTATCGATGCATTTTTACCGTGTAAATAAAATAATTCTATCATGTCGAGTTTCTCTTCTTCCGAATAACCCATCGTCCAACGTATTAGACATTAAAAATGCTCGTAAATAGATACTTTTGCAATTGCAATTGTCTTGACCATGGCTGACTATGTTTTAGCGCAAATTACCTTACCATTTCTTTAATGTTTAAACGCTTATATATTCAAAACTAATTTACAGAATATATTAAAAGTATATATATTTGAAATTAGAAAAGAGAGATCTTCAAGAATATGATTTAATATACAGGGTATTTCATTTAAAAAAACTGACAACCTGTCAACATTTGACATTTCCAATAATATTTTCGCACTTATGATATAATATTCTAAATCTTCATAAAAAACCCAACAACTTTTGTATTTACATTTCCGTATCTATTCAAATAAACTCTCTAGGTGGGTGGAAAAATATAGAGAAAACCCTGTACAGAGGAGGAAAAACGGTATTTTTGTAACGTCTCCCGTATTTCTCAAGAAATTCAAAATAGCCAATCGATGTATTTTAGCTGGGAGAATTCGAAAATCGTAACAAAAACACAATTGTATGAGAACGAACATGAATAAAACTAATATAGGAATGTCAAAGTTATTTTGCTCTAGGTCCAACCTTTCAGGTGCTATGACGTCTCAAAGAAGCAAAAATGTCAATTTTCAAACATGAATAAATCAAAAACAGTTGTTGTTTCTCGTTCAATTGTCTTTTTGTTAGGATTTTCGAATTCTCCGAGCTAAAATATATCGATTAGCTATTTTGAATTTCTTGAAAAATACGGCGGAAATAAAAAAGAATCCGTTTTTCTACACTTCTAGATCCTCCGTAAGTTAAAAAAAATGCAAAGATTTATTTTTTTACCAATATCTGCTAAACTATTGTAGATAGAGCATAAAATAAACATCACGATATCCTCTTTCGAAAATGGTTCTTATGATTATCTTCTCTGACATCTCATGTCAAGTTAAAAATTTGAAAAAAGTAAACGCGACAAAATTTGTAATAATTTCATTCACTAAAAATATTTTTTTTATTGGGGAAATCTGTGTGTATAATACGTGATGAAACTACAGCAGCTCGCGCGCTCACTGCAGCAGCCGCTGAAGCGTTCTCCGGGTCATCCATTTTCATTCAATTTAGAAGATCATTTTTTTACTCCTTATCCAACGAGGACTGAACAGCGAAATTTTTATTAAAGAAAAATTCTGAATGTTAAAATTGGGAGTCCAATACTTACTTCTAGTGATTGAAAAGTTTCCTTTTGAATGTTACCAAGGAAAATTTCTGGGAATATTCCACCAAAATTCCCACAGTCGCACTTTTTTATATTTGGTGCTGGTTCAGTGTCATGACAGTGTTTTTAGATTTTATTTTTGACATTTAATTTAATTCCTAAACCTATAAACTTCAAGATTAAAAATAGAGAATCCTAAAAATTGATACAAAAGTAACAAATAAGCAAATTAATTATAATTATTTTATCTTTGAAATTTTTAAGTTGTCAGTTCACTTAATTTTAAAATTAAGAGTTAAGTCTGAACTAAACCTTTTTGTAGTCAGTTTTGTTACATTGTTCATTGAGTTTAGATGTTAATTTTTTTTTGCCTAATTGGTTTAGGCCCTTTTTCAAAAACAGCAAAAGTCTAAAAAATCAGCAATATTTAATGCTGTTTATCTCAAAAGCTAGAAAATATTTATTTACTTTCTTTGGCAAAATGTATTTATCTTCCTCATTTTTATTAGGTTTCTAAATATGCTTGTGATAAAAACATTATTAGCGCCAAAAATGTTCCATAAATGCCTTTTATTTTTAATTGATTGTCCAATCAACAACGCGTGGAATCGCCCATTTGTAGTTTTATTAAGAGTAAGTAAGGTTTTATTAGCCTACCCTGATAAATTAAAAATTAATTTAAAATAATCTAAAATATTTTTATTTAAAGGGAAAAATTTTCTGTATGTTTTTGTTGGAAAGTTTCTAGAAATTTTCCCCAATATTTCAAAAGAAAATTTCCAAAGTGTTGTAGGAAAGTTGCCGGGGAATTTTTAGTGAGAATTTTGCCCATCAGTACTTACTTCATTACTAGACAAATCGTCACAGCTTTCCTCTTGGTGGTTCTTGACCGACGGCGGTCTTAGTTCAACTCCGCTGTCACTCATCACTTGATCAGCAACAGGCATTACTATAGCCACGTCCTCTTCGGTAGGAGAACCACAACTATTCGGGGCCGTGTGATACGTTCCGCTACTCAAAGTCGTCACTGTGTGGTTTTCATTTTCACCAGACATAGGACTGGGTGGCGGTTCAACAGAGTTGATTCTTTTCAAGTTTAGAGTCAAACTAAAAGTAAAGGTAAGTTAGAAAGAATATTAATTTATTTATTTATTTCATCAGAAATCCATTTTACAAATTAAATTCACAATCAGATTATAACAAAACATAAACAACTATAAACAGTAATAATTATAGAATAAATAAAGAAAATAATTACAAAATCAGTTAGCAAAAATCACTCGAGTTATAAGATTAATGGCAGCGAAGTAACTGTTTACTTTCCAAAAATATAACTGATTGTAATGATTTTTGGTACTCTGGTGGAATTTGGCATCATTTCTTTTCCGAGTTATTCATCATCACAATCCACAATTTTGTATAAAAGTTTCATTATTTATTATACGGTAAGCCCTGATAAGAAGCTTTTGATCTACTTACCGATTCTCAAAAGCCCAAAGCACTCAATTTATGCAAAATGCATGATCGAATGGGATACATTTAGTAAAAACAAAATATGTTTTCTTGATATATGCAAACGAAGTGGAAACAAACTGAGTAATTTCAGAGTCTCCCAAATATTGAATAAAATGATTGTGTCAAAAATAGTCAAAAATAAGAACTTAATTCACTTTTGGAACAGAACATTTATGAGTCTGCAAGAAAGCGTCCATATTCTATAAGAGACCTGGTTTCAACTGACTAAACTAGAAAAAAAAACTTCATACATATGTATCATCTACGTAGATGGTTAGCAAAACGGCTTTTCATGATCATTTTTGAAGTATGTAGATGATATATGTATCGTGTGGAAAGGAAACAATCAGGAGTTGATGGATTTTTTATATATATATATATATATATATATATATATATATATATATATATATATATATATATATATATATATATATATATATATATATATATACCAAAATAAAACTTGAAATATAAAAAAACCATTTAAGATAACGTTCTTCTGGTTAATATCCATTTCTCCTCACTCACACAAGTTCGCAACCTTCAATTAATATTTCTACCGGTTGTTCAAAATACCTCTTTCCAGGGAAGCTTTCAATCAGGAATTGGAGATTATAAAACAAATTGCTTTAAACAACGGTTTTTCTATTCATTATTATTATAAGTTTTTCAATAAATACAAACTTTCTTTTAATATTACTCCCTCTAGACCAACACTTAAAAAATGCTTTAAAGGTTTAACATTTTTCGGTAATATTTCAATGCAGGTGGCGAAGTTTCTCAAACATTTAGATATCTCAATTTCTTTTAAAACAGTTAACTCACTTAAGGGACATCTAGTAATGACCAAAGATAAGACGGAACATCTTTCAAAATCAGGAGTTTTTTGGGCTGTGGAGATTGTTGTGCTGTATATGTTGGACAATCGTCCGATGATACCACCGAGACAACTGGACACCATTTTTCTATATCAAACAATGTTGAGATACTCTACGAGTGTCCAAAGAGTAAAAAACTGGATTTGTTGGAGAAGATGGAAATTACAAGGGCTAAGAGAAGCCCAGTTTTACACTGTGTTAACGATATCTTCAACTTCGAATCTCAACTAATTTTTAACAATCTTGTTACCAATAACAATCGGCAGCAAGATAATTTATAAACCTTTCATAGGGCCTGCTGGTAGAGTGGTGGTCAGTTTATCTCATATATATATATATATATATATATATAATAACTTCCATATATATATATATATATATATATATATATATATATATATATATATATATATATATATATATATATATATATATATATATATATATATATATAGCAAAAAAAATGGTGTCAAATCTAATAAAAAAAATTTAAATTAAAATTCACTGGCTAATATCCAGGAGCCAGTGGCAAAAGCTCTGAGAATCGGTATAAGGAATGTTCAGAAACTTGTGAATGAAAAAAAAACATAATTTACTTCCTAAGAAGATTAAGAAATGTACACGAAAAAATCCAAAGGCAAAAGACTTAAGTTACAATGCAAAAATGGATATTCATAATACAATTTATGATTTAGAAACTTTTTAATATTATAGATTAAAAAATATCATCATCACTTAAGAAGTCCTCATCTTCTGAGTCGTCCTCAAATGGCGCAATGATCATTGGTGCTATTTCGACATCTAGAACTCGTTCTCGATTCCACCAATCCCATATTAATTTCTCCATATGGTCCACAGATTTCTTCCAGTACTCCGGCGTAATATAATTTAATGAATCTTACCAAACAATTTGCACTTCACCTGATGTAAGACCATCGTTCACGTGTTTTTCGTAATATGATTTTGCCCCAGCTCATATTAATTCTATTGCGTTAAACTGGCAATGGTATGGCGGCAGTCGTAAAACCTTATGTCCATTTTCCAGTAATATTTCATCTACGGCATAAATTGTTGGTATTTTAATAGATTTTGCCATTAAAAGAAGTTCTAGTTCCAGCATATTGGGTAAAAGATTTTGTTTTTGTTTTATTAGCCAGTCATAAATATCACTTTTCTTCCAGGATGAAGTAGGTTGTTTATTTAAGTTTCTTGAATGATAAGATGCGTTGTCCAGAATGATTAAAGATGGAGCATCTAAATTTGGAATCAGTTGTTCTTTTAACCACTTTTCAAACAGTTCATATTATCATTATCATGGTAGTCCATACTTTTGGATATTGAAGAAAACAGTAAACTTGCACCTGGGAGAAATCCTGTTGAAGAACCTGCATGCAAAATGATGAACTGTTTTCCCGTCTTACATCCCTTTTTTCTCTTGACACTTTTTACAGACTCGTCCAAAATTTCGAACCACTTCCATTAGTTATCTCAAATGTCTCGTCTAAAAATACCACTTTTCTAAATTTTGAAGTAAAATTTTTCGTGTATTTCTTTAAACACTGGATACGCTGACTTGCTATATGTGGCAACTCGCATAAAAATCTTCGATTAGTCCTTTTTATATCAAAAACCCAACATTTTTATTAATTTTGACAACGATTTTGGTCCAATTTCAAATATGCCTCGATTTTTTTTAAAGCTTCTTTTAAAACTTGAAGGGTTATATTAGTTTTTAATGTGTATAAATCGTAAATTGCATTACGAATATCCGTTTTTACATTGTCACTTAAGTCCGTCTTCTGTCTTTCTTGAATGTGGTTCAAAAAAAAATTTGCTTTTTTTCATGCGCCATAACGAATGGATAAGGCGAATACCGATTATTTTATTATATTTAATACCATTTTTTTCGCATGATGCAAAAACCCATTTCTGTTTGTCACTGACTTGTCAATCTGACTTTGAAGCGACATTGCTCGAAGATTTTTGCAACTGCTGGTATTTATATGTTTATCCTCTTTTTTCATATGAAAATATCATAGGTCTATCTAATTCATCTTCCGGATTTTGAGGATATGATTGCACGTAATAAAAGAAAAACAAACTTAAAAAGTTTATCGTTGATAAATCGTTTGACCCGCACGATAACACTGCTTTTGACTATATACGTGTACAATAAGCCTAAATATTTTTCGCTCTACGTACAAGTACAAAAATCTAGTTAGGAAATCCCAAAGGTAATGAATTATAATTGTCATATATGTATTATAACGTAAGGATTTAATACTACCTAATTATGGCAACATTGTTAGTAGAGTCAGTTGATAGCTCCCGCGATCACGGTTATGATGTATCGGGTCGTATCTAGTAGAAACAAAGAAGAAGAAATCGAGACCAGGCCATTATATTTTAAACATTAAAATTTTAGCCATTATAAATTATTTTCAAGTTAATCCAACCAAATCTATTTCGGATGCAGTTCGGGAAGTTCAGTACGGTGGCGGTGTAAGGCGCAGAAGAGTTACCCAAGGGCCTGTTCACAGGACTCTGAAAATTCATAAATTTAGGCCTTTTCGTATCCTTCCACTTCAGCACCTAACACCGGCACAAAAAGAACTTCGCTTCCAATTTGTTTCTCAAATGGTAATTCGGCAAGAAAACGAAGACCCTGATTTATTCAAAAATATTGTGTGGACCGACGAAGCTACTTTCACAACATCGGGAGTATTCAACAGACATAATAATCACCACTGGGCCTTTGAAAATCCAAAAAAGTTCCAGACTATTAAATTTCAAGGGAGGAATTCTATTCATGTTTGGTGTGGGATAAAAAACAATAAAATTTTGGGACCAATATTTTTTAACGGGACTTTAAATGGGCACAGATATTATGAGTTTTTAGAAAACGAAATTGAAAAAAGTTTTTGTCTAGACTTACCATTGGCAGAATATCAAATTTAATTTGGTTTCAATTTTTTAAGAGAGAACAACTCATGCCGTGCATGATGTGGTTCAATTTTTAAATCGGCGCCATAACGTCAATGGATAAGGCGAAATGGATACATATACTTGGCCGTTAATAGCCCCGTATCTCAGTTTTTGATACATTTAGAACTGGCTGAGGCTATTTCTATTTGTCGTGCGATGGAAGCCAGTGTACAACCCAAACGAAAAATTTGCAAAGATACTGTTAAAGTTGATGCTATAAACAAACCGAGGAACCAGGAAAATCATATTGTAACAGCAAGTTTAGAAAGTTTTCAAAGGGGTTATCGATGTTTTTTCGAGAAAAACGGCGGTCACATTGAAAACTTATGTTATTAGTAGTTGTATTTTATTGTTTAATAATTATTTTTTATTGAATTTCTTTTTCTATCATGTAACAAGTGTTTTTCTTGTGGTTTGCAGCATCCTCGAGGTAAGTGTCCAGCTTCTAGTCGTTTTTGTAGCTCATGTGGACAAAAAGGACATTACCGTAGATTCTGTCAGAATCGAGGTAATATTAATAAAATTGTCGAACAATTTGATGAAGCTGTAGGTTTTAGCGATGACTGTAGTGAAGATTATAACGATCAAAAAGACATAGACCCTAATTTTATTTTCGATTAACGAAATAAACGCGATTGAGTGGCTCGAAATTACCAAGGTTTCTAGTGATTACTGTGATGCAAATATTAACTTCAAAATAGACACGGGTAGTCAAGTAAACACTTTAAACTTTTTAGACTTTCAAAAGTTGAATATTCCACAATGTAAACTTTCTAGTGTGTCAACTATTCTGTCTTCTTATTCAGGCCACAAAATTACTGTTATCGGACAGATAACTTTAAAATGCACTTTTAAAAATGTATCACAATATTTACCATTTTATGTTTTAGAGTCGGATTCTCCGTGTTCTACGAGCCCAGAATCATATCATTTGGCCCAGTCGAATTTTTTTAGTTTTACCTTATTTTGGAAGACTTTGCAAAACACAGGAATGAAATATATTGACTCCAAGTATTATTATTGTAATTTAGGACATTTTGGTAGAAATGTTTACTAAGAAAAATATTAGAAAACTAGAAATATGCTTATAAGACTAAATTACGTAAATTAACAACGAATCAATTAATTTGGCCCATGAGAAACGCAAAGCATATCATCATATATATCAGCCTTGAGTTAAATCAAAACAATTGCTAATCCTTGGATGTTGTTAGTAACACATCAATAGTTAGTTCTGTCAACTTAACTTTCAAAAAATGGTGCGGGGTAAAGCTTTGTCTAACGATTTACGTAAATTTGCACAATGCTGGTAATTCTTGTGGTCAAATTGCCAACCAACTGCTATTATCACGCTATACTGTACGAAATATCGTCAAATTATATAAAACGACAGGAGCAGTTCAGGAAAAGCCAAATTTGGGAAGGACTTCAAAAATTACACCCATTAATATGAGAGCTTTAGGTCGTATTTTGAAACAAAACCGTCGTGCAAATTGTGGTGAATTGAGTCTAGAATGGAATAGAGCGACTGGTGAAGGTTTTTCAAGGTCAACCTGTCTCAGAGCTGTCAAACGATTGGGCTATAAATTCTACAAAGTAAGTTACGAACTATTTTTTTTTTCTTACAGTCTCAATAGAGAAGAATTTTTAATTTACAGGCCAAAGAAAAACCGTTGTTAACTCTAAGACAAAAGAAAAATAGGCTAATATGGGCAAAAAGTCATCAGAACTGGTCACAAATGCAATGGAATAGTGTTATTTGGAGTGACGAATCAAGATTTGAAGTGTGTTGGCGATTACCGAAGTAGGGTATTGAGGACCAAAAATGAAGCATATCATCCAGACTGTTTGCGCAGAAAAGTGAAATTTCCGGCCTCTGTGATGATTTGGGGATGCATGTCGGCCCAAGGGGTTGGAAGGTTACACTTCGTAGAAGGCACTGTAAATGCGGTTAGGTACATTGATATCCTGAGAGGCAGTTTAATGCCCTCCATTGAGATATTGAAAACAGTAGAAAACGGGTACATATTCCAACAAGATGGTGCTGCATGCCATACGGCTAAAACAGTGAAGGAATGGATGTTGCAAAATAACATTCCGATTTTGGATTGGGTATCCAGTAGCCCTGACCTGTCGCCAATCGAAACCCTTTGGCATATTATGAAAAAGAAATTACGTTCAACACCTGCCAGAAGAGTTCCTGAATTAAAAGAGAGGTTAACACAAATTTGGAACTCATTTACTGCTGACGACTGCAAAAAGTTAATAGATACCATGCCAAAGCGAATCGAAGCAGTTCTGAAGCAAAAAGGAGATGTTACACAGTGGTAGATTCACTGACACTCTAATATCATTATTGGGCCAAATGAAATGATTCGTTGTTATTTTACTTAATTTAGTGTTCTAAGCATAGTTTTAATATTATAATAATAATTTTAGTAAAACGTGTTAACAAAATAGCCTAAATTGAAATAATATTACTCTGAACCAATAATTGTGTTTATTGTGCTCACCAATGTCTTCCAAAATGAAGTAAAAAATAAAAAATTAACTGGGCCAAACGATATGATTCTGGGCTCGTATATTTGGTTTAAATGCAATTTATGATTTAAAAATAATCTCAAACAAGATATGTAAAAACTCGTGTAGAAACAATAGTGACATATGCTTAATTAACAAAATTATAACCCTGAATGTAGAGGAAATACTTACAAATTTCAAAAGTGTCTTTGTCGGTATTGGAAAAATACACAAACAATTTTCAATAACTTTGCAAAACGATGCTGTTCCAAGTATTAGTGGCGCTAGAAAAATACCACTTGCGCTTAAAGATAAGGTAAGGAAAAACTAGATAGTATGGTGGCTGACAAACTAATTACTCCAGTTACCGAACCAACGGAGTGGGTACATCCTATAGTCGTAGTTCCGAAACCGAATAACGAAATTAGAATTTGTATGGATCCAAGAAAATTAAATAAATATATTAGACGCGAGATTTTTGAATTCCCCACACAAGAGATTATTTTTTCTCAATTAGTAGGGTCTAAATTCTTTACCTTACTTGACGCGTCATCTGCTTTTTTACAACTTCCCCTCACCCACGAAAGTTCTTTGTTGTGTACCATATCTACAAGCTTTGGAAGGTATCGATATTTACGTTTGCCCTATGGTGTGTCATGTGCTCCAGAAATGTTTCAGAGATATATGTTCGAACTTTTAGAAGGACTTCCTGGTGTCTTAGCTTATTTTGACGATGTTTTAGTTTTCGGTAAAACGTTAGAAGATCACAATCGCTGTCTTAATGCTGTCCTTCAAAGAATCAACAGTAGTGGACTAACTCTAAACCCAGAAAAGTCTATCTTTTGTACAAATAAAATAAGATTTTTGGGACATATTATTAGTGACCGTGGAGTGTCTCCAGATGAACGCAAAACAGTTGCAATTCGTGAAATGCGTCCACCAAACTCCAAAAAAGACCTTCAGCGATTTCTTGGAATGATTGTTTATTTATCCATGAGACAGGTATTTTGAGAAACCCCTTTCCATTCATACGAATTTCAACAGTTTGCCCTTCAATATGATATTGAGCTTTGTACTTCAAGTCCTCACTATCCAAGGTCAAATGGTATGGTAGAGCGCATGATACAAACAGTAAAAGGCATACTCACAAAATGTTACCAAGAAGGTGAGGATCCCTTGCTAGGAGTTTTAAATTACAACACTACACCTAAACAAGACTTGCCATCTCCAAGTAAATTGTTAATGGGTAGGAAAATAAGAAGTATACTGCCTGTTGGTCAGACTGTATTAGAACCAAACTTTGCACTAACCGGGGTCAGAAACCAATTACAGGATCGTCACAACATTCAGAAGAAATATTATGACTTTGCAACTAAGCCACTGACAGATATAAAACCAAATCAAAATGTTATAATCCAAGAAAAAACCAGACAGTGGAAACCTGGCAATATAACTGCAAAACTGGGGTCTAATGATTACCTTGTTAATTGTAATGGAAATGAATATCGGCGCAATAGATCTCATATAAAACCTCTTCAAGACGGCATTGTAACTACTAGAAGTGGTCGGGTGGTCAGACCACCAGAAAGACTAATGTACTAAATACATAAACAATTTATGCTTATTGATTTTGCTAAATGTATAAATATATATTTATTTTTGAGGTTATTACAAGTAGAAAAGTGTACGTTTTACTTCTGCCTTAAATTTAAAAAGAAAAGGATTTTTTTTTTAATTTTTCTTTAAAAAGGGCATGTCATATATGTATTATAACGTAAGGATTTAATACTACCTAATTATGGCAACATTGTTAGTAGAGTCAGTTGATAGCTCCCGTGATCACGGTTATGATGTATCGGGTCGTATCTAGTAGAAACTTAGTTAAGTTTCCTTAATGTGATAACTACCAGACTAATAATATAATATAACCTAAATGAAATCATATGAGTGTGTTTTATTGAGAAATACATTACAATAATAATGTTTTTTTTGCAGGGATCACAAAGTATTGCTGAATTGCAATATTCTTCTGTTTTTATTAAGCTGAAAAACTTAGCAACATGGTATTAAAAACAGGTTTATTATCTGATGATGATGATAATTTTAAATTGAACATAGAAGTAATGAGGAGAGCAGATTTTGATTATTTACAAGATGGCTTTAATCGGATGTATGAATGGTGTGTTTTAATTACATACTAATAAATGTGTTAGTATGACTTTCTTTATGAAAAAAGTCAACATTAATAGAAACTATATCATAAATGACAATGTTTTACAAATTAAAACACAAAAAAAGACTTGGAAGTTGTCTTTGATATTTCTTTAAATTCTTCTGAACACATTACGACAAAAATTAATGAAGCTTATAAAATAATGGGGCTCGTACACAATGACTTGAGAATTTAAGAGCAGTTTTTTTTACTTGCTTTTTAATGGCCGGAACAGATAAGGTCTTTAAATGATTTGGAAGATTATGTTATTTTTTGAAGCATCATATGAAAAAGATGTAGGATATGAATAAGCATATAAAAATAGTTTTAATCCAAACAACGATAGAGGTGGGCTCAAAAACAATAAAACACTCTGTTCAAAATGAAATTGTTAAAAGGGAATATACCTCTGTTTTCTCTGTTCAATCTGTTGTAATTCTTCATCAGTCCTCTTCGCCAAAGTATGTTTAAGGGCTTTTAATTCACTGGTATTTTGTTTATTATCAATCTCACTACCTAAACTATTTTTCTCACTGATTAATTTATCTTGATCGTTTACTAGGCCTATAAGTTTTTGGTCGATTTCTTCTACACTCTTTTGCCTCGCACATAGAGTTTGAACCCTCCTGTTTAGCTCGGCTTGTAATTCTGCTAACTCTTTTCTCTACAAAAAAAAAAGACAATGCTCAGTAGGTATATCAAATATTTTCGCACGCAAAAAAACTTACGTGATGACTAACCAATTTTTCAATTATATCTGGCGCCCTTATTGAGTTTAAAATATCTACTAAACTGTCAGACTCGCTATCTGAAAGCGGAGTGTTTTGTGACTTTGCAGCCAATTCCTTTAAATATAATAAAAAAATTCATTATTAAACAATTTTAAAATATACTTACATAAAACATGAACCAAAAAAAAATTAATTGTGAAATATTTTAGTTACAGAGAGGCTATATTGGGTTAATTTTTATAATTTGCCACCCCCTGAGAGGCTTATTTTTTCAAGATACAAAGAAATGGTTGCTACGAAAGTTATAAGGAATTTCCTAAAGATTTACATGGCGGCAATTTTAAAAACAAAGCACGATTGGAAAATCACTAAATCACCATCAACTTCGTGATTTTAATTGGGACACCCTGTATTTTTTTGACATTTTTGGATTCTCCTCATGCTCCCCTTTCCAAAAATATATAATTTATCTATATTTGGACCAGTAGTTTTTGAGTTATTCCACTTTAAAGTTACCACATATGACAATTTCACAGCTATGCAGCCATACTTAAATCGCGGTACCCATGAAATGAAAAAAATGTCAATTAAAAACAAACGAGCCGTGTTGGACGTGAACGCAATCTACAGATACTTAAATCGCTTTACCTATGGAATGTCACCAACAAAGAGAAAACAGTAATTTGTAAAACAAATATATTTAATGTGATTATATATATATACAGTGTGTCTACTTAAGTTCTCTACATATGGGAAACTTTTTTATTAGTAGTTTTATAGAAAAAAGTTACTCTTTATAAAAAGTTCTGCTTTCTGCCAAAATAATATTAAAATATTCAAACTTGAGATTGCATATACAGGGTGGTCGTAAATTCCAAAAAATCGAAATTGACTCAAGAGAAAAGTACCTTTAATTTTTATTTTATAGCAAAATGTAATACAAAATCTTACTTAGAATAAATAAACATATCTAACACTAGATTCGTTGCTTCCTATCAAAAATCACTTCTAAAGGAATGTATAACTTTGGCTTCTTACTGGCAAGTCCAGTTTCTTACTTTTGTTCCTACCTACATACCAGCAAAATTTCCTTATTTATCGATTGTTGATAACGGCATTGTCACTGCCATTGTCAACCACAATATTGTATTACTTTATTGAAACATCAATTTGAATATTATAGTAAAAAGAAATGCCGCTGAAATTAAGCAAAGAAGATAAAATTGAAATAATTTTAATTATCGGAGAAAATTATAAAACATTTCGAGAAGCTGCAGACATTTTTAACAACAGACACCCCGATAAAATTATACATTATATATATATATATATATATATATATATATATATATATATATATATATATATATATATATATATACAGGCTGGTCGAAATTGGTCTGTTTTAACACAGAAAACCTATTTCCTGACTAGATAGAGCAAAACTGACTTAGGTGTCATGGGCTCGAATCTAGAAATGTTTAATGGCAAAAACCGCCTGCCGATATTTTCACTGCCAACTGAGATATAGGGCGTTTTTCAATTTTCGGCCATTTTGAAAATTGTCCATAACTTTTTTATTTTGCGGAATATTAACATTCTGCAAAGACATTCTAAAGGCACTTTTTTATGTGCAATCCAGTGGCATACTCAGATTTTTTCTATAGTTGTCCGTTTTATCATAAATAGGCAAAACTTTTTTTTTTCAAATGGAAATCATAGTTGGCTATAAATTATAAAAAATGCTCGCGTTTAGCCCTTTTCAGTGATATAAAGTTGTAGGTACTTATTTTCAAAAATAACGAAAATATTAGGTTTTTTTGGTTTACATCGAAGTATGCTTTGATTTGTTATGACATTATCTCATTTATGTATTGTTAAGATTTATAGTTTGTTAGCAACTTAAACACAACTTTAAATAACACTAGCTAACGTTATTTTAATTATTTATTATTAATTTTTTTTATTTTTTTTTGTTTACATAGCAAAGTTGAACAAAATTAACAAACTAAACTACTATTTACAGCTACAAGTGAAAATAAAAAATAATTATGAAAATCTAGGTATTTAGTTAGATAGGTTTCTGATAAATATATTTAGAGAAGTTGTTCAAATTGAGCCCCTCCCTGTTGAATACAAACTAAGCATCTTTTGCGAATTGCAACTATTTATTAGTTCAACTGGGCTAATAATGCAAAAGCTTGCCTAGTGGCCTCTTGCAATTCTTCTTTTGTGTGAAAGGTTCTTCCTTTAAATATCAGTCCTTCAATCTTCCCCACAAAAAAAAATCTAAGGGAGTTAAGTCACAGGACCTAGCAGGCCAAGGTAAAAATCCAATTTTCTCTTCCAAGTTTAAAAGATCAGTTGTGATCCTTGCATTGTGCAGGGGACAACCATCTTGTTGATAGTAGATATATCTGGCATCAGCTAAAGGTATGTCTTCCAACAAAGGGACAATATATGTGCGCAAAATATTTACATAATCATCTGCAGTTAAATTTCCATCGTAAAAATAAGGTCCCACAAATCTTCCTCGGAATATCCCCACCCATATATTGAATCCACACCGACCTTGCCGGTCTTGTTGCACAACTACGTGTGGATTTTCAGTGGACCAGTGATATGAATTATATCTATTAAATATACCAGAAGTATCTACTCTGGATTCATCACTCCAAATAATATTTAATGGAAAATTCTCATTCTCCATGAATTTTTGCTCATACCACTGACAAAATCTCAATCTTCTAGCGGCGTCCCCTTCACGGAGTTGATGAACTCTTCTCGTTCTGTACGGTTTGAATTTATGTTTTTTGATATTTTTAAAACGGTGGTCTTTGGAACATTCGTTATATTAGCCAATGTTCGAGAGGAGGTGCCAGGATGATCTAATACCTCACCAATTATATTTAGCTGCTGGATTTCCTTTTCTTCCTTTAGTTCATAATGTCTTGTTCTTAACTTTTTAAAACTTCCGTAATTTACTAAATTACTTTTTAATGTTTGATAAATTCGGTTATCCGGTTGACGTCGCTCGGGAAATGTATTAAAATATAATTCACTAGCTGCTTCAGGAACTTCGTTAGATAATATGTAACATTTTAACATATCATACTTTTCATAATTCTCAAACATATTTTGTCAGCAACTTAACACAACTTTATAAAGATAACACCAAAACGCAATAATTACACCAGACTACAGTAATCTGACAGCAATATATTCAAAATATTGAACGCGCGTCATTATTCCAAGGCCTACTTCGATGTAAACCAAAAACACCTAATATTTTCGTTATTTTTGAAAATAAGTACCTACAACTTTATATCACTGAAAAGGGCTAAACGAGCATTTTTTATAATTTATAGCCAACTATGATTTCCATTTGAAAAAAAAAAGTTTTGCCTATTTATGATAAAACGGACAACTATAGAAAAAATCTGAGTACGCCACTGGATTGCACATAAAAAAGTGCCTTTAGAATGTCTTTGCAGAATGTTAATATTCCGCAAAATAAAAAAGTTATGGACAATTTTCAAAATGGCCGAAAATTGAAAAACGCCCTATATCTCAGTTGGCAGTGAAAATATCGGCAGGCGGTTTTTATATATATATATATATATATATATATATATATATATTTGCTATATATATAGGAAATATATATATATATATATATATATATATACATATATATGTACACTAATACAGCGATAACAAACAAACAAAAACAAAACAAGAACTAGGAATAAATATTTTAAAAATCTATTTACGTGACCCCCTCCATTATCCAAGCAATTTTGAAACACTCTTTCCAGTTTCCTAATTGCTTGGGTAATGAAGGTGGGACATTCTGTATTTAAAATTTAAATTAAAGTTACCACATATGACAATTTCACAGATATGCAGCCATACTTAAATCGCGGTACCCATGAAATGAGTAAATCGCTTTACCTATGGAATGTTACCAACAAAAACAAAACACTTACTTTTATTCGTAAGTAAAATTTATTGATTTTATGGAAAACAAAATTAGTAAAATCTAAAATGCAATTTACCGAAGAAAAACTAAAAATTCTTCAATTTTATTTCGCAAATGCTAATAATGCGACAATACAGGCTGCTAAAGCTTGGTGCAAGAGTTCCCTCAAGAAAAACTGTTGCATATATAGTAAAAAACCACGCACAAAGAAAATCCTTGCACAGGCAAAGAAGACGAGCAAATTTTGACTTGGATGAGGAATTATCCATATTATTATATTTTGAATATTTTTGAAGGTACAAAATTTTTTCTTTAGGCAGTCAAAAAGTCAAATTAAAACTAATTTTTAGAAAATCCAAGCAGATCGATTCCGGACGTCTCTCGGATAACCGGAAAATCGAGGTTCTACATCTGTTCAGTGGTAAAAAAAAATCGATACCGCCCGTATAAAATTAGACCAGTGCACTATTAACCAACGATCATTTTAACCAACGCCTCCACTTCTGTGAGGATATGCTGATCAGACTGAGGCAATATATGCTGTTTTTGTTGGTGACATTCCATGGATAAAGCGATTTAAGTATATGTGCATTGCGTTCACGTCCAACAGGGCTCGTTTGTTTTTAGTTGACATTTCATCATTTCATGGGTACCGCGATTTAAGTATGGCTGCATATCTGTGAAATTGTCAAATGTGGCAACTTTAAGTGGAATAAGTCAAAAACTACTGTTCCGAATATAGACAAATTATATATTTTTGGAAAGGGGAGAATGAGGAGAATCCAAAAATGTCAAAAAATACAAGGTATCCTATAAAATAACAAAGTTGATAGTGATTTTAGTCTCGACCGTCTTTTGTTTTTAAAATAGCCGCTATGTAAATCTTTAGGAAAGTCCCTATAACTTTCGTGGGAACCATTTCCTTGTATCTAGAAAAAACAAGACTCTCAGGGGGTGGCAAATTATAAAAGATAACTTTGTACAGGGTGTTCCAGCGAGGACTGAACAGGGACCTATTTTCGACCTTCCTTGTATTTTGGAAAAATTCAAAATAGCCAATCGATGTATTTTTTCTTGTAGAATCCAAAAATATCATCGAAAAAATATTTGAACCAGAAACAAAAGAGTTACGCTATGCATCAGGTGTTTTTTAAAAGGAATGTATCGTTTTTTATACGATTTTTGGAAAGAGTGATTTTTTTTATGTCCGTTCTGATTAAAAGATTTGATTTTGCGATAGCTGTTTATATTACATTTTAATGTTTTACAAACTAAAATTTTAGCTTCACCTGTTTAAAATATACGATAGGTTGGTATAGGTGATCAAGGTAAAATGACGTTTGAATGCTTTGTCAATAAAAGTTGACATTATTTTAATTATTGTCGAAGTCTTCACCTAAAAAATATATATTTGACTCTGATCGAAATGAAATACTCTTTGGACGAGAGACTACAGATTGTTATGCTATTTTACAAGTGCCAAGAAAATGCAAGAGAAGCAAGAAGAAGATTTATTGCAAATTTTCATAGAAATATATCCATCAATACAATTCTAAGGATAAAAAACCTATTTGAGGAAAATAAAACTTTACATGATAGAAAAAGAAATATACAAAGAAGAAGAAATCGAGACCAGGTCATTATAAATTATTTTCAAGTTAATCCAACCAAATCTATTTCGGATGCAGTTCGGGAAGTTCAGTACGGTGGCGGTGTAAGGCGCAGAAGAGTTACTCGAGGGACTGTTCACAGGACTCTGAAAATTCATAAATTTAGGCCTTTTCGTATCCTTCCACTTCAGCACCTAACACCGGCACAAAAAGAACTTAGCTTCCAATTTGTTTCTCAAATAGTAATTCGGCAAGGAAACGAAGACCCGGATTTATTCAAAAATATTGTGTGGACCGACGAAGCTACTTTCACAACATCGGGAGTATTCAACAGACATAATAGTCACCACTGGGCCGTTGAAAATCCAAAAAAGTTCCAGACTATTAAATTTCAAGGGAGGAATTCTATTCATGTTTGGTGTGGGATAAAAAACAATAAAATTTTGGGACCAATATTTTTTAACGGGACTTTAAATGGGCACAGATATTATGAATTTTTAGAAAACGAAATTGAAAATTTTTTGGAAGACTTGCCATTGGCAGAATATCAGAATTTAATTTGGCAACATGATGGGGCGCCTCCTCATGCCGTGCATGATGTGGTTCAATTTTTAAATCGGCGCCATAACGAATGGATAGGGCGAAATGGAACATATGTTTGGCCGCCTAATAGCCCCGACCTCTCAGTTTTGGATACAATTCTTTGGGGCCATTTGAAGAACGTCGTATACAGACAACGAAACGAAAATATTCAAGATATCATGGGAAAAATTGTCGATGAAATAAACCGCCTTAACCAGGAAAATCATATTGTAACAGCAAGTTTAGAAAGGCTACAAAGGGGTTATCGATGTTGTTTCGAGAAAAACGGCGGTCACATTGAAAACTTATGTTATTAGGAGTTTTATTTTATTATTTAATAATTATTTTTTATTGAATTTCTTTTTCTATCATGTAAAGTTTTATTTTCCTCAAATAGGTTTTTTATCCTTAGAATTGTATTGATGGATATATTTCTATGAAAATTTGCAATAAATCTTCTTCTTGCTTCTCTTGCATTTTCTTGGCACTTGTAAAATAGCATAACAATCTGTAGTCTCTCGTCCAAAGAGTATTTCATTTCGATCAGAGTCAAATATATATTTTTTAGGTGAAAACTTGTAATAATAAAATAATGTCAATTTTTATTGACAAAGCATTCAAACGTCATTTTACCTTGATCACCTATCTATCGTATATTTTAAACAGGTGAAGCTAAAATTTTAGTTTGTAAAACATTAAAATGTAATATAAACAGCTATCGCAAAATCAAATCTTTTAATCAGAACGGACATAAAAAAATCACTCTTTCCAAAAATCGTATAAAAAACGATACATTCCATTTAAAAAACACCTGATGCATAGCGTAACTCTTTTGTTTCTGGTTCAAATATTTTTTCGATGACATTTTTGGATTCTACAAGAAAAAATACATCGATTGGCTATTTTGAATTTTTCCAAAATAAAAGGAAGGTCGAAAATAGGTCCCTGTTCAGTCCTCGCTGGAACACCCTGTACATATGGTTTACACTCAATCTCAAAATGCTTTATTGTCTTAAATTTTTTCTTACCAATAAAAATTTTCCTATTTATATATAAATTAATAATGATTTATTCAAAAAAAACTTTCTTAAAATAAAAAACGAGGCACCACTGGCAGGTATAAAATAAACTAAAAATAAAATGAAATAAATAAAAAATAAATATTAAAACATTCTAAAAATTAAATATAAGCAAAATAAACTTTTGTCTGGCTGTCTATTTGTTCAGTCTCCATGTTTCTTTGTACAGTTTCCAATCTACATATTGTCCCAATCAAAAATGCAGTAAAAAGAAAAAGTATTTGTGATTAGTTAAATTTAATTTCTAACAAAGTATTAAATTATTTAGGAATTTATTTCTATTTACTTATATGTCGATGAAATCTGCAAAATGGGGTATCCCTAATTCTTTAAATAAATAAACAATTAGATTCAGAGAACACAGAATACAAATGCTAATAAATACAGGGTTATTCACGGTGAGTAGCCTATTAGACGTTTATGGAGAACCGATTTACGGATCGTTTCGAAATTTTGTTTACAAAGGTAACCAGCTATGATCTATCTTTCTAAAATATTTTCAATTCCGCGGTGTTGCCGCTTCTACCCGAAACTGGTGCCAAC
Organism: Kuschelorhynchus macadamiae; assembly: GCA_030620095.1. Lineage (NCBI taxonomy): Eukaryota > Metazoa > Arthropoda > Insecta > Coleoptera > Curculionidae > Kuschelorhynchus > Kuschelorhynchus macadamiae. Next base: position 332,768 of record JAUTXW010000584.1, on the reverse strand, counting down.
ATCGTTGTTTTAAATGGAACAACCTGTATATTTTTTTATTTTCAGAATCTACGTTCATTTCTGACTAACTTTTGTAAATATCTTCGTATACCTATCTGTAGCCGTTTTTGAGATATTAATTAATTTAATTTTTTTTCAGCGCAAATAGGGCTCTCAAAAAGTCTTAATATTTCCATGCTCTAAAACAATCTGAAGCTGAAATTCTGGTTATGATTAAGCAATGCCCGTAAATATTTACATCTTTCGCCACATTAATACCAGAGCATACAAGGTGGTCCAGAAGTATAAGTTTGTTAGTAACTTATAAAAGTGGCCTAATATGAAAATTTTTAAACCGTACACCCTGTATATGATTACTGTATAGGTATATGTATAGGTTCCCTATACCTAACTCGTCAAGTTTTCGATTTATAAGCATTTATTTATGACTTTTCATAAAACATGTAAGGCTTAACGAGCTCGGTTATAGGTGGTCATGGCAACATCGTTATTTTAAATGGGACACTCTGCATATTTTTCAATTTTCAGAATCTACGTTCATCTCTGACTAACTTTCGGAAATATCTTCTTATACCTATCTGTAACCGTTCTTCAGATATCAATTTATTTTTTTTAGCGCAAAAAATTCTAATATTATATTCAAATAAATGTTGTGGCGCATTTTTACGGAAACCATCCTCAATACGAACTATCAAATGTAAGTAAAAATAATTCCTATTCTTACTTTTGCCCCTTAATCATTTATTAATTATTTATATTACTCACTTGTTCTATGTTCCCAGTAATAAATTATTATAGTTGTTTGGGAATAAAATAATTCAACAGTAAGTGTATATAATGAAGGTCTAATAAATTCGAGAAATTAAAAGGGGTGAGGTTTTAATTACATTAAAAAGTAAGGGAATTACGAAAAGCAAACATAAAAAAGAAAGCGAAAATACCTGAAATAAAACTTTGGAACGGGAATCGGGGAAAGTAATTTCATTAGCATGTGTACAAACTAGGTCGCACATTTTTGAAAACTTGGATACAAAGTCAGAGCGTAATTGTTGTAATTCATCGCAGTCTCCATTAATCTACAGAAAAATAAAAAAAAATAATAATAACTAAAGGAAGCATTTGAATTAATAGATATTTTACTAATAATATTAAATAAAAATATATATATTTGTTACACATTTCGTATGATAATTAAGATTATTACCTCTCCTAAAATTCGTAACCTCTCTTTTTCCAACTCCTGTCTTTGGAATATCAGATCTTGTTCTTTTCTTTTCAATTCCATTTCCCGTTCTCTTTGCTGATCGGTTAAAGCCCGCCAATCATCATGCAACTGCTTTGTCTAAATAAATATTACAAATATACATAAGAAATACAATTTGTCATGCAAATGTAGATATTAATGACAATACTATATGCAGGATGTGCCGGAAAGTACATGTACAACGGTTAATGGCAGATTGCTGACAACAAAGTAGGCCGATTAAGCTGAAATTGCTTCGTTTAGCCTGCTGAAGGCGTCAAAGATTAAAAAAAAAGTTTTTTCTTAAATCTTTTCTAAACGTGTTAACCTGATTTTAACGATTTTTGTTGTATAGTCTAATACTATAAAATGACGCTTTCTAATGGTTTAGTGGCCGGGTATAATAGCGTGGAAGTGTAATAAACCGACATCTAAAGATACCTTCTGATTTTTTTAACATCAACTTTGTGACAAGTCAGATATTTTTATCGGGTAACTGGAAGCATTTAAAAGCTTTTTTACCTCTTGAAAAAATTTTCCTTGAATAAGTAGTTTTACAAAAAAAAAATAGAACTAATAATAAATAAATAGATATCATAATAAAGCAGTGAGCAAATGAAAAGTATACCTACATATATTTAAAAAAAAATGAAAAAACTAAGTAAGAAGAACACATTAATTAAGCAATTATACCCTTAGTAACACTCTTAAAAAATAAAATTGGACTTTATCTAATGCCTCAGAGTTATTAAAAAGGGTACCAGAATTTAAATCTCGTGCCAATAAATTGTCACTCGTATTTACAGGAGTCTTGCAAATTTCTGTTTTGAAAGCGCCTCATAAATAAAAATCGCGCACATATTTAACTCCAGGGAATGTGTTGGCCATCTTGTGGATGCATCACTGTCTCTTCCAGATCACCTTTTGGGATATTGGTTAAGCAAACATTGCCGAATAGCAGCGGTAGGGCACCATCATGCATATATACCATAATTCCTGTTGAAGCAAAAGTGGCAACTTTTCTAGAAGAATTGGCAGCAAATTTTGCAAGAAATTTAAGTGAGTATTTCCATCTAATCGGTCTGGAATCCCCACACGACCGACAAGGTAGCCATCAATTATACCTGCCCAGACATTTATTTTAAACTGATACTGATGGTGCGCAACTTTAATGTCATGTAAATTTGTATCCGCATAAACATGTTCATTGTGCAGGTTGGTGACTCCAGAACGTGTAAAGCACGCCTAGTTTGTGAACATAATTTTTTTGAATAAATTGGCAAAATGCAAGAAGCATGAGAGGATCAATCGGTAAAAGTTCCTGAACTTTATATGGATATAATAATTGCTCTATTAAAATTTTGTGTAGACTAATTTTAGGAATTGCCAATTCACGATTTAAGCATCGGGCAGTGATAAACAGACACACACTTGTCAACGTAGGACAAATTATTAAATGTAATTGAAACGAAAAATGGTGCAATGATCAATAATAATTACACTGATGATTCTGATGTGATTTTTCTAACACAGGCCAGCTCATTATTTTCACAATGGAAATACCCTCCCAATAATAAAAAAAAATATTCGGAAAGCCCTAATACGTACCACTTGTTAATAGCCTAATTAGAACCTTTTATGTTGGCAGGTAAACAATTTTATTGTGGGGCGGCTAAAATTGGTCCATTTTCCAATGGAAAAATTACCTAGACTGGGTTGTTTACAACATTAGACAAAAAATAAACGTTAAGCATCACTCTTCTGTTGAGTTTCGAATCGAGTGGTTCTCTGTGTATCGATAAGCAAGTGCAACGCGCCGAAGTTGCAAAATTTCTCCTGACAAATTTTGTTATATTTGCGGAGAATTTCTGGTGAAATCACAAGCCAGGCCATTTTCCGAAAATGTAAGCTTACTTTAAATATTTTGGTGTGTTAATTGGGGATCAAGATAAGCGGTGGGCTCCCCATGTGTGCTGTGTTAGTTGTAGTGAATCATTGGTGCAGTGGATGAAGGGAAAGAGAAAAAATATGCCTTTTGCAGTTCCAATGGTATTGCGAGAACCCACCAATCATTCTGACGATTGTTATTTTTGCCTGACAAAGACTGAAGGTTATTTCAAAAAGTGAAAGCACAATATAGAATATCCAAATTTGCAATCTGCCATACGACCTGTTCCTCATAACGCAAACTTGCCAGTGCCGATTGCGTCTTTAAATTGGCAAGCTATTGATTTGGGAGATAATGGAGATAACGCATCATCAGACAGCTCAGAAGAACAATGCACCGATCCCACTTTTTCCACAGGTCCCAGTTCCGGCGACCCACATTTGATTGTTCAAAGTGAATTAAATGATTTAGTATGTGATTTGGGGTTATCCAAGCAACAGTCAGAACTTCTGGGTTCCCGTCTTAAGGAATGGAACCTATTGGCCAAAGAAACAAAAATTACGAATTTCAGAAAAAGCAATGCTATGTTTTCTGGATTCTACAGTATGGAAAAATTCGTTGTGCGAGTGTACTGGTATAGACAGTCTAATGCAGGAATTTGATATTGGCGCTTATTCATAGACTCATCTAAACATAGCTTAAAAGCTGTGTTATTGCATAATGGAAATTTAAAACCCTGTATACCAGTTGCCCATTCAGTTGCAATGAAAAAAATTATGAAAGTATGCGCACGATTTTGGATAAAATAAACTACAATAGGTATAAATGGCAGATATGTAGGGACTTTTAGTTTTAGTTAGTTTTTAGTTATAGTGACTTTAGTGGGACTTCAGAGGGATTTACAAAAAAATTGCTGTTTTCTTTCTTTATGGGACAGTCGTGCAATAAATCAACAAAAATTTGGCCAGAAAGAAGCGAATTTCAACCGGGATCTCAAAATGTTAAATTTATACCTCTTGTTGATCCCAAAAATGTCCTTTTGCCTCCTCTTTACATTAAACTTGGGCTGATGAAAAACTTTGTGAAGGCTTTGAATAAAGATGGTGATGAATTTAAAGACCTAAGACAAGTCTTTCCCCAGTTAAGTGATGCCAAATTAAAAGAAGGCATTTTTATTGGGCCACAAATCAGAAAATTGCTGGATGATGTCAATTTTACGGAAAAGTACCAGGCAGGAACTCAGAGCATGGAATTCATTTGTTAATGTAATAAGAGGATTTTTAGGCAACAATATGGATGAAAATTATGAACAATTAGTTAGTGAACTCTTATATGCCTATAAAATGCTTGGTGCCAGAATATCATTAAAAATTCACTTCCTCCATTCCCATCTGTCATTTTTTCCTAAAAATTTGGGAGCTGTTAGTGAGGAGCAGGGTGAAAGGTTTCACCAAGATATTAGAACAATGGAAATTCGGTACCAAGGACGATGGGATCCAGCCATGATGGGTGACTACTGTTGGTTTTTGAAGAGAGAAGATAGGACACCTCATAAACGGAAAAAATAAAGTTTAATTAGTGTTTTAAGTTAATATTTTTCTCGTTTGCTTTTGTCTTAGATGTATAGTATTTTTAATAGGCGAAAACTGTAAACATAGTCAATAAACAGGGTTAAGAATTTTCTGAAATCATTTTTTCTATAGGTATTAAGTATCGTAACATTCGATATGGTTCTAAAACTCTAACAAGAAAACCCTACGTGCTACAACTTCCTATTTATTATTTTCGTATTTGGATAGGTCCATTCTATTAGATTATTCTATTCTGATTTGTGTTACAACAAAAAATTGTTTTTATGTCGGCCAGTGTTATTATTAGTGTATGCAAGTAATTGATTTTTTTTTTTGAAAAAACTGCTTATTCATACAAAATTTTTCAAGGGGGAAAAATAACACAGGGGAACACATTTATTTACCTGTTCAGCATGTTCTTTTTGCACGATCTTTTTCTCAGTCTCTAATTTCGCCTGCGCTTCTTCTAAACTTTTCTTCCTCCTTTCAAATGCTTCCTTACTTTTTTCGAATTGTTCCTGTTCCTTCTCAAACTGTTCTTTATCCCTTTCTAATGTCAACCTTTGAAGATCTATCTCCGATTTATCCTCTTCGGCACTTGGTTAATTGAAAAACAAATAGATAAATATATATACATATATATATATATATATATATATATATATATATATATATATATATATATATATATATATATATATATATATATATATATATATATATATATATATATATATATATATATATATATATATATATATATATATATATATATATATATATATATATATATATATATATATATATATAAATACAGGGTGTCCCACGACGAACTGCGGCGATCGATTTTTCAGAAAGTAGACTTTGGAAAAATTTGAGATTTTGGCAGCTAACTAAAATCTATGGGGGCAATTCGCGCAAAAGATTTTCAAGATGGCGGCACTTCCGGTTATCCCGGAAGTAGACGTCAACTTTCTTATTTTAAATCGAACACCCTGTATATAATCGAATTTTTGGATTCCTCGAAAAATTCTAGGTATATTTCATGTATAATATCCTATACCTAAGTTCAACTGTTTTTGAGATATTTTGAATTTTATGTAAAAAATGACGTTTACAGGTCTAGACATAACTATAAATATCTGCTTATCGAAGTCTCTATTATTTATTTGCGGTTGGCTTCCTTGTCCAAAAGGGTACACTTTAGTGGCCTGTGCTGATATTTTTATAATCAATAAATATAGGGTGATCAAAAACTGACATTATAAATATACTTTAAAAAATCGTTAAAAGTTACTTTTTTAAAACGGAAACCCCCAATTTTTATAATTTTATCTTATTTAACACTTAAAATAAGGATGACTTTGTATCAAGTTGTCTATTCCAAAAATTTGTAGTTTTTGAGTTATTGACGATTTAACATTTTTTATTCTAATAATACCAGACAGCTTCTAAGTTTTCTTGTTAGTTGGTCATGACGGGGAAGCCTGGCGAGAACAAAACCGATTCGTTACTATAGAAACGTAATATCTGTTGTCGTTTGACAATATTTATTATAGTAATTATAACACGAGGATTATTTGAATTTGTTTATTATCTATGGGGAATCTAACATAGTTTTAACCAGAATATGCCAGATATTTGCTGATAGATATCCAGATAAACAGAAACCGTCACCGAACAGCGTTAAACAAATGTTAGAAAACTATAAAAATGTTGAAACCGTGAAGACAAAAAATAATTAAAGAAAGCCTATTCCCATTATAGTCTAGTCTACACAAGAGCACAACTTATTTTCTCAATAAATTTTGAAAATGTCCACCTTGTACTTCCAAACATTTTTCGCATCTCCGAATAAATCCCTCGTGGGTGGCCACTCTAATTGAAGCTGGAGATAAACTTTCGAACGCGTTCCTTACCCTTGCCATACAGTCCTCTTTCGTTGTTACTGGATTAAACTAAACAATTCCTTTTACCGTTCCCCATATAAAATAGTTTAAGACTGTCAGATCGGGGGAACGAGGAGGCCACAGGAAAGGTCCATTGTTGGCAATCCATTTGTCGTAAAACGTAGCTTGTAAAAAGTTAATAACTGCAACGGTTCTATGTGGTGGGGCGCCATCGTGTTGGTAGAAAATTTGACTATGTTCTGCCAAAGGTAAATTAGTTAAATATTCGTTGTTCAACTCTTCAAGAATATTCAGATATTTTTCTCCTTCAAAAGTTTATAGAGATAATTTTACGGAAAGAAATGCTTTGATAATATTCATGGATTTATTGATTTAAGAAGAAACAAGATACATCAAAATTCAATTAATTTAATCTGAAGAGTGCTCAATAAAAAAAAAGGTTTAGTATTTTATGACTTTCTAAAGTACCCTGTAAATGTAGCTTGTAAATATCTAACTAAAGATAACTTTCCTATAAAACTTGGGACGATAAATTTTTTTAGATATGATGTGTTATGTTATGTGGACCAGTATTTGTATGAAGTAGCGTAGTGTGACCCGTATAAATAATTTAATCTAATTTATTTATGTAATAATATTTACTAAATGATTTATCTAATTTCGGATTGACGCTAAATTGATAAAAAAAGTTATTGTAATATTACCTAAATGGATTATTTTTTATTCTTAAAGTCCTTGTGTTTAGGCAGTGTATAACTTACAATTCAAATTTTCTTCGTAAAAATTCAGTTTTATTATTCCATCGTTCCTTACTGCACAAAATACATTAAATTGCCAGGATTCTTGAAAGTTCCGCGATCTTACTGCATAAGGATTCGAATCACTCCAAAAATGGGAATTGTGTCTATTGAAAAGGCCATTTTTAGTAAATTTTGCTTCATCGTTCCAAATTATATTGTCCAAAAATCTAGGGTTATCTTGTACCATTGCTAAAATAAACTCACAAAACTGTACTCTTTTTGGTAAATCAGTGTCTTTTAGATGTTGAACCAATGATATTAAATAAGGTTGGAAGGTATGTTTTAACAAAATCCTATGCACTGAGTTCCTCGAGATTCCTGATTGTCTTGCCACGTTTCTTAGGGATGTCATTGGATATGCTGCAAAATATCCCAGAATTGCAATCTCGACATTTTCATTATCAACAATGGGCTTCCTCTTATTAATTTTTGCCTTGACGTTTCCAATATTTTTATAGTTTTCCAACATTTGTTTAACGCTGTTCGGTGACGGTTTCTTTTTATCTGGATATATATCAGCAAATATCTGGCATGTTTTTGATAAAAGTCTGTTAGATTCCCCATAGATAATAAACAAATTCAAATAATCCTCGTGTGTGTAATTTAATCGCCCGGCATGATTATTAGTTTAATAATTATTATAATTACTATAATAAATAAATAATACTTTAGTAGGTAATTGTCAAACGACAATAAATATTACGTTTCTATAGTAACTATAGTAAGTTGGTTTTGTTCTCGCCAGGCCTCCCTATCATGGCCAACTAACAAGAAAACTTAGAAGCCGTCTGGCATTATTAGAATAAAAAATGTTAAATCGTCAATAACTCAAAAACTACAAATTTTTGGAGTAGACAACTTTATACAAAGTCACCCTTATTTTAAGTGTTAAATAAGATAAAATTATAAAAATTGGAGGTTTCCATTTCAAAAAAGTTACTTTTAACGATTTTTTAAAGTATATTTATAATGTCAGTTTTTGATCACCCCATATTTATTTATTATAAAAATATCAGCACAGGCCACTAAAGCAGATCCTTTTGGACAAGGAAGCCACCCGCAAATAAATAACAGAGACTTCGATAAGCAGATATTTATAGTCATGTCTAGACCTGCAAATGTCATTTTTTACATAAAATTCAAAATATCTCAAAAACAGTTCAACTTAGGTATAGGATATTATACACAAAATATACCTAGAATTTTTATATATAAATTATATATATATTTATATATAAAAAAAGAAAGTTGACCTCTAGTTCCGGTATAACCGGAAGTGCCGCGAAAATTACCCCCATCGACTTCAGTTAGCTGCCCAAATTTCAAATTTTTCCAAAGCCTACTTTCTGAGAAATCGATCGCCGCAGTTCGTCGTGGGACACCCTATATATATATATATATATATATATATATATATATATATATATATATATATATATATATATATGTATATGTATATGTTTATATATATATAAACTAAGAACCAATATTCTACAGTATGGGCCATCTGACCTAAAGTTTAACACTGTCAAGACTATTTCTTCGGCATGCATCAAGTTTTATTAAGAATACAAATTTCTGAGAAAATAATAAAAAAGTTTCTCAAAAGATGCTAAGATTATGGCCCACATTGTATAAAAGTTCATTTTATTTTATGATGAATGAACTGGACGAAATAGAAGTAACATAATATGACCAGCATTGCTAAAGATTTTAAATTACATTGTTATAATTTATTGATAAATTATTTTATAATTAATATTTCTGTTAATGGACTTTCTAGGCTGATTGGAAATAAACAGTTAAATATAAACAGCATATAAATCCGTGATACCAACGTTTGTAAATTTTCCATAGACACAGCTAAATCTGGAGTGGACCAACTAAGCAGACTCAGCCTCGACAAGTTACGGGCCTTTTCTCCTTTTCGTAACTCCGCCGCTTCGGCAGGATCATTAAACCTGAAGAAAAATTATATAAAGAAATAATTTCATAATTGTGAATAGTTTTTACTATTTAAAAATTTCCAAAAACTGATTGTCAAAATCATCAATTACAGTATAAGTTCGGTTTTTAAATGCTCTCAAAGCTAACTCTGAACAAAACTATTTTGTGTATAACAAAATTATACAGAATAGAACATTTAACTGAAATAAATTCTGTTAACTTAAAATAAACTATTCATAATTTGGAAAAACTGTTTTTATATTCATTCCAAAGATATTTTATGTCACACAGTTCAACAGTTTTCGAGAAAATGGCGGTTCGAAATTGTCATTTTGGCCCTCTTAAAGTCCTCTATCAAACTCACAGCTACACTTAGAAAGAAATGATATGTACTTTCCTATATTAACTTTTTAAAATCGACTAGATGGCTTAGTCGGAAATCTGATATTTACAGTTAAATAGATTAGATTATGATATCAACTTCCGGCTAGACCGGAAGTCATCATAGACATAACAAGTGATATGTCAGGTTTTCCCTGTGGACTCTGGGTGCGTGTATTAGTCGTATGCGTGACCTTAGGTGTCTAGTCCTACACACTTATTTTCGATCCTATTTAAATATTATCATAACCTTGACAGCTATTATCGGTTAACAAACGTCCGCTAGTCCGATACATCTGGTTACGGATATATATGCTATACGTTTATCTGTAAAAATCTCATTTAAAAAAATTTAGCTATTTGAAAGAAGTTAGGAGTATTAAACGTTTACCTCAATAAAACGTACAGGGTTTTCCCGTATATTTTTCCACCCACCTAGAGAGTTTATTTGAATAGATACGGAAATGTCGTAAATTAAAAAGTTGTTAGGTTTTTTATGAAGATTTAAATGTCAAATTTTGACAGGTTGTCAGTTTTTTTTAAATGAAACACCCTGTATATTAAATCATATTCTTGAAGACCTTTTCTTTCTAATTTCAAATATATATACTTTTAATATATTCTGTCAATTAGTTTTGGATATATAACCGTTTAAACATTAAAGAAATGGTAACGTAATTTGCGCTAAAACATAGTGAGCCATGGTCAAGACAATTGCAATGAACGACGCCTTTTTGACGTTTACCGGACAGAAGTATCTATTTACGAGCATTTTTAATATCTAATACGTTGGACGATGGGTTATTCGGAAGAAGAGAAACTCGACATTATTTATATGGTAAAAATGCATCGATAGCTCGTAACGAATATCATAGACGGTTTCCAAATAGACCAACACCGACTCGTAGCATAATATTAAACATCGTTAAACAACTGAATGAAAGAAAAACACTTAAGTGAACAATTAGAATAGTGGAAAGAAACAATACCATAAAAAATCAATAATATAAAGGTAGGTAAATAATATTAGCTTAAAGAACTAAGTTTTGGTTTTCTATATAGCCTCCTTGGTTTATAATGCATTTCTGAATATTTCTTCTAAATTTTCTGCGTATGGATGCGTAGATAAAATGAGGTGATTGAGTGTTTAAATCGTCGATTGTTTGGACTATATTTTGCTCTAAAGCTTGGATGGTTCTTGGCCTATTGTAGTATATCTTGTTTTCCAGATAACCCCACTGGGCTGCCATGCTGGCCATCTTAATGGTCCATGTCTTCCAATGTAAAATGGATACCTGTCATTTAAAAAATCGGTGACCGGGTGGACATTATGAGGAGGGGCACCATCTTGTTGCCATATCAAATTAAGATATGAATTAATCGGTAGTTGTTCTAAATGCCCCTCGATTTCGTTTTCTAATAACTCCTGATACCTTTGTCCGATTAAATTCGCATTTAAAAATATAGGTCCAATAACATGATTGTTAAGAAGGCCACACCAAAGATGTAGGGATGTTCTTCCTTGAATTTTGACCGCCTGAAGAGCTCACGGGTTTTCTTTTGACCAAAAATGCTTATTTTTCCGGTTAAACATGCCTCCAGTGGTAAATGTTGCCTCGTCAGTGAAAATTATGTTTGACAGATTTAGTTGGTTCATCAAACACGTCTTTCTATTTCTTGGCAGAAGTGTAATCGGTCTATTTTATTTTGATCGGTTAATTCTTGAGTAGGTAAAAACTTATATGGCTTATATTTATAATGTTTTAGAACTGAGTGGATTTTGTGCCATGATTTGTTAAAAAAGTGGCTGCATCGGGAATTGAGCGCTCAGGATTTTCTAGAACAAGAATAAATAAGATAAATAAATTATTTTAATACAAAAGTTTCAAAATATAATAAAATATTTAAATCTTCTTCAGCGTTTCTTTCCACTATTCTAACTTTTCGCTTAAGTGTTTTTGTTTCATTCAGTTGTTTAGCGATGTTTAATATTGTCCTACAAGTCTGTGTTGGTCTATCTGGAAACAGTCTATAATATTCGTTACGAGCTATAGATGCATTTTTACCATGTAAATAAAATAATTCTATCATGTCGAGTTTCTCTTCTTCCGAATAACCCATCGTCCAACATATTAGATATTAAAAATGCTCGTAAATAATTACTTCTGACCGGTAAACGTCAAAAAGGCGTCGTTCATTGCAATTGTCTTGACCATGGCTCACTATGTTTTAGCGCAAATTACCTTACCATTTCTTTAATGTTTAAACGCGTATATATCCAAAACTACTTGACAGAATATATTAAAAGTATATATATTTGAAATTAGAAAAAAAAGATCTTCAAGAATATGATTTAATATACAGGGTGTTTCATTAAAAAAACTGACAACGTGTCAAAATTTGACATTTCCAATAATATTTTCGCACTTATGATATAATATTCTAAATCTAATATATATATATATATATATATATATATATATATATATATATATATATATATAATAATCAAATAAACTCTCTAGGTGGGTGGAAACATAAACGGGAAAACCCTGTACTTACCGTATTTGAAAATGAAATTACGGGTAAAAACATTTTTTTGGACCGATGTCAAAAAAAAATTCAAATAATCGACGGCCCTAAGTTACATGGAACTGTGAAAACCGTATATAAAAATTTTAACTTATTCAGAAGTCACAGGAAAAAAACAATTTTTTTTGAGATCTGTCACAATATTTTTTCAAAATAAATTACTCCCCTAAAAGTTACATCGAATTTTGAAAACCGTATTTAAAAAAATTAAGCAGTTTAAAACTTAAGGAAAAAAAAGCTTTTTTGTGCAAACTTCACCTCGTAATTCGTTCCCGTAATATATTCCAAGACCCTTCCTAAACCATCCATTTTGTGTATGTTTTTGAGTACTTTCCTGCGCCGTAACCAGTTTTCCGACCAAACGCCTACTTTTTTATTTGAAAAATATATGTTTTTTTCAAAAACTGCTATCTGTTTAACGCGTAAATACACAAACATAAACTCTTCCGAGACATCTATCACAACTGACATGTCAAATACTTCTGTAAATTTATTATCATCCTAGGCCAAGGCCGCCTATCATCATCAAACTTCACCTCGTTAGTGCATATAATCCAGGACTCTTCCTAAATAGTCCATTTTGTGTAGCTTTTTAAGGACTTTCTACTTTTTTTTATAAAAAAGTCATAAAAAATTTATTTTTTTATGACTTTTTCGAAAAATTTGTTTTTCTTAAAAATGTCTATTTTTTCGACATTTTTCCGACAGAGATGCGTTTAGGTTTTTGTGTTCTTCTAGATATTTCCTATGAAAAACGTCTCTTGGAAAATTTCGATAGGACTCACCCACTTCCGAGTTACAACGCCCCAAAAAAAAAAAAATTCGTAAAATCGTCAAAGGAAATTGAAAATCAACCAAAAACAATAGGGTTCTGTAAAACCGGAAGAACCATCGTTCCAGACAGTTTCGTCAGAAAAAAATTAAAATTGCGACCTCAACAGTGTTTCCAATATAAAAAGAGATGGTAGTGTTATGATTCTCTTTGCTTTGAATAAAGGTCTGTATGATTCTCTAGGACATTGCAAATATTTTCACTGCTGTCTTCTGCAAAACAAAGAGAGTTTTCAATAGATACTTGCACATGTTGCCCTAAAATGCTATTCCGTACCGTAGGTGAGACTCAGTTAAAGAATGATAAACCATCTTAGCCACAGCAGAACCAATCTCGAACGAAACTAGCCAAACCGCATAACAACCAGAAGCTACTCTCTTACTGAGATTTAAAATATGTCGGTCAAACTTAAGTTTGTTATCTATAGCAACACTTAGAAACTTTGTATACATTGTGTTGCTCAAGATGTACCCGTCAATTTCCAAGTTATCAAGAAACCATCTAAATGTCATTATACCAGTTTTGTCAATGGTGGGACCCACAAGGTTAGAATCAAACCATTCCTTGATTTTGGGTAAATCCAATAAAAGCTGTTGCCGAAGCACTTCTAAATTAGAGTTATGCCACAAAATCATAGTATCGTGGGCAAAAAGGGTAAATTTACCCCAAATATCAACTAAAACCAAATCACTACTATACAATAAAAAAGTATTGGACCTAATATTGAGCCATGTGATACCAATTCATAAAAGGGGCAGCACCGCCGCCATAGAGAACCACAGGCCAATCGCCTTACTGTCTGTTTTTTCGAAGGTCTTTTAGAGGTCTTTTAAGACAAGACTGGTTGGTTTTTTTAACCACTATCAGGTTCTTACTTATAGACAGTACGGTTTTCGGTTTCGATGCTCTACTTAAAGCTCTTGGGATATTTTATGACTTCTCCAAGGCCTTCGACACCATAAATCATAATATTTTGCTGGAAAAATTAAGTCACTATGGAATAAGAGGACCGGCGCTTGATTGCATAAGAACTTACTTAGCTGATAGGGTGCAGGCTGTAAAACTGGTAAACAAGGAAGGTGTCGCTGTTTCAGACTGGGTTAATGTTAGAGTGGGTGTACCGCAGGGTAGTGTGTTAGGACCTATACTTTTTCTAGCCTTTATAAATAATTTACCTCTATTCGTTAACGATAGTCATATAACCTTCATCTACAGTATTGGAAGCAGTTGACTATGAAACACTTTGTGAAAATTCAAACAGTTGTTTGTCTGACATCGTTGCATGGTGTAAAAAAATGGACTCTGTTTGAACCAGTCCAAAACCAGTCTTGTTGTATTTACCCCTCTGAGGGTGACTCAGGATAGAAGTTTTCTGGTGAGGAATAGTGGGTCAAATCTCATACAACATGAATCTGTGAACTTCTTGGGAATCGCTCTCGATTAGCACCTCAGTTGGGATAGCCAGGTTGAAGATATTTGCAAAAAACTATGCTCAAAAAATTATGCTATCCTTCAATTGAGGGATTCTGTAGATGCATTCACTCTGAAGACCTATACAATCTACCCTATCTTATGGTCTGCTTGCTTGGGGAAACTCTAGTGGCATAAATCATGTCCTCTTAAGCCAGAAAAGGATTCTTCAAAATATGTTTCGTATACCTTTTGGAGCCACTTGTCTGCCAACCTTTCAATCACAAAAAATTTTAACTGTCATAAACCTGTTCATTTCACAGTGTGCTTGTCATATTTTTAAACATCGCCTTGAGTTCATAACATGCGCGGAGATTAATCAATATATCACAAGAAACTGTGAGAAACTCTATGTCCCCTGTGCCCGCCTGAGCCAAGTACAAAATGGGCCTGAGATTATATCTATAAAAATATTTAATCACTTGCCACTTAATATGACTAGCATTACAAATATACATACTTTTAGGAAAACATTAAAGACCATACTTGCCGATAACCCCTTTTATTCATTGTCTGAATTCTTTTTATATAGTTTTGAAGATCATTGAAATGATAATATTATTGTATACAATTTTTACTTATATTTTATTCTCGGATTATTTTATGTAATATGACTGTATGTATTTAGTTAATATTTTATTCTATAATTGTTTGTTCCAAATTGTTCTTTGTATTGTCTACTATACATTGTCATATATGGTATTTGACCTGACTATATCTACCTATTTATATATAGCATTTGGTTTTAGTATTTTGCAATTTCTCTTTTCCAGTATTGACAATTCCTATACATTGTAAATGTCTTTGGAAATATACTATTTGTATTTGTATTTGTACTCCATAGTTTACCTTCGGAAGGTCTAACATGTGCGACTCAAAAAAGACTCTTTAAGTATGACCCCCTAAAAACGATTTAAACCACTGAAATGCTGCACCTCTAAAGTAAACTTCTGCGGCAATATTCCGTGATTCACGCAGTCGAAAGCCTTCAACAAATCACAGAATACTTCTAATAGGAATACATTGCCTCTTATTCCTCTTAAGCATGGTCTTTGTCAATTTTCTCAGATGTCTTTAAAAATAAAGGTATCAAACCTTTATATAAAAAATTATAAACGAAAAGGAGAGACCCATTTAATAAAATAATAATATACAGGGTGTCCCACTTTTAAAAATACAGGTTACGTAATGTTTTCTACTTTTTAACAATTTTTAGAAATTTTTATATTCTTAGAAGATAATAGACAAAAAATTCTAAAATTTTTGTATTTAAAGTTTTTTCCTAAAACCCATAATTACGACTATAGCTGAGGGTCATAAATATAATTAATAACCCTGTCCACTATTATACAGATTTTGAATTAACAAAATTTTTTTTGAAAAGTTGTCTTACCTAAATACATGAGCCTTTCCCAAAAATATGATACACCCTTGCGATAATTTAGCAGGCGACTCTAATATTTGACTATTTAACATCACATAAGCTCCCGGTCTAGGCGACAGTGTAGCTACGCCGTTTTGGAACGCTATTGTGCAATGTTCAGTCTCCATTCCAGCACCTGAATTAAAGAAAAATATATTAACACAAAACTATAGCGTCGTTACATAATAATATTTTATATTTCTGGCAACCCTAAGCCTACACATTCAAAGTGAAATTGTCCGCATCCTGATCTTATATATTTCAGATTAACACATTTTATAAAAAAAACCTGGTTTGATGATATATGTTTCTTACCTCGTAATTCTATGTCTTGCCTAGTATCTGAATCTCCTGATCCTATAGTTGTTGTTCCTTCCTGCAACAAAAAAAAAGCATCCATAAAAGTAGATTTAATCAAACTTACCATATACAAAAATGCCAGTAAAATATCTAAAATTGAAATGTATTTACCTATAAAGTAGTAAAAGTAGAAAAAAGTTCAATCTTAAACTAAATTAGTAAGACTGGTGTTGAAGAATTTGTAGATATTTTAATTAAAATTTGTTTCTTGTTAAACTGTCTTATTTCTACACAAAATGTCATATGCGGGAATGCATGTATAAAATGTGTTCTGGCATACATAGTATTACCAATTCATGTATGTCAATGGTTTTCTTAACTTGAGGTTGCACAAAAAAAGGTATTTTGCTATTTTCTCAACATATTAATTGTTTTTGAAACAAAAAAAAGCTCTTTTATTCCCCTAGGACTGGCCTGTTGGGAATTGGATTATGATATAAAAGACCCAGTAAATTAGCATTTAATTATTAGTAAGATATGATTATACTTCCAACACCTATAAACTTCTGTGGTAGGTTTTTTAGCTTGGATCATGGTCAATAAATCGCACCTAGAACATCTAATGTTGTAGCTAGTCGACGTTTCGACCTCTATGAGATCATCTTCGGGACTTTAAAAGTTAAGATCTGGTGTTATATATCGGGTTAACATGTATTCACTAATAGCTTATAGTTTTTCTTGCTATATTTAAAACTGACAGTAGAAACAAAAACACACCATTATTTAAATAAGGATAAAATAAATTTAGATTAAAATCGATGTTAACTGAAGTCATTACTGTACTTACATATAAATGTGACTGTCCATATTAAAGTTAGTTAAGGTTGAAAACTACGCTACCTTTAAGTGGTAAAGTGTCACCCCAGTAGACAGCGGATCGTCGTCAATGGCAACCAGATGTGGCCTATCAGAATCTAGAACTACACCTGCTCCAGATTTTCTTAGTCCTAAAGCCGTTTGTTCACGTAAAATGGCTTGAGCTTCCCTCCATTTGCCTGTCCATTCTTCAGTTAACTCCTAAACACAAACAAATTTAGAATTTGTAAAGCCTTTTTTTATCTAATATAATTTTACATTTTTTTTTGCTAATAACTATAAAATGTAATGACGTAGCCAGAATTACAAAGCAATGGGTTTAGGATATTTAGATACACAAAGAGAGAATGAGATAGAAGAAAATCGTTTATAATTTTTAACACTCAGCACTGCTTCGATCCGATTTTAACTATCCCCAATGAAATGAAAATCGTAAAATATTCAGTGAAAATAAATCAGACAATTTAAAAAAAACCAGACTGCTTATATATTTGGGACACCCTGCTCAACAAAGTCTCTATTTAAAATATCAGACGTTTATCACTAAATTCTCCAACTTTCCTTTTATAATATCCCGCGACTGATGCAAGAACCTGGTGTTCAGGGACAGCTAATTGAACAAGTTCTCCCCTAGGCTAACTCCGGGTCTTGCATTTGACTAGTTTTTTATTTTTTTAATATTTTCGTTCACCTCCTTCTTGGATAGTATATCTACTGATTAATGGGAAATATCCCTGTTTCTCTAAACTCAGGTATTAGATACTGATCAATATTTTTAGAAAGCAGCACAAATGGTATGTTATATTCTTTGCAAACACTTATGACTTTTACAGACACATGCGAAGCCAAATTATCGCCAATTAAAATTTTCGGTTGTTCCTTATCAAATCGTTGGTAATATTTCAAGGCAAGGTCCTACACCAATCCTCAAATATAACACTATCAAACCACTCGCTTTTCGACCGATTATAACGTGTTGTTCGTGGTCCATTTCATTTCCAACTATTATACAGATTCTTGGCATTATAAATCACAAGTTAAGAGGATGCCTGAAGCCTTTTCGGCAAATATTATTGATATGCTAGTTTTGCTTATGTCCTGTATTCTTTCAGGCCATTTAAAACTTCCTTACTATGGCCTTTAGACGTCCTGGATCATCTGTGAGACTTAGTATCATCATAATGAATGATTAAATGAGGTGGTATTCCCTGAACTAACTTTTCTAAATGCTTAAAATATTCTCTTAGAGTGTTTTTGTCTACCTCATCTTTAGACAGTTTACATTTTCATACAGCCTAGCTGATAAAACACACTTTTGTAGAAAAGAGTGTATCTAATCTGGACTGGGCTGAATCTAGTCTCGACCAATTATTTCTGCTCTAAATACTTTTTAACTATACATCTAATATCAAATGCTGTAGAAAGACACCATCCAATTTCACCTAATGTCACTTTACCTCAAGAACAAGGGATTTTATAAGCTCCTGATTGCAATAGAATTACATCTTAAGTATTGCCCAATGATTTTGTGCTTATTAAAGATGGTACGTACGTTAGGTCACTGAGAATTCTTGGATTTTTTTTATGTGATACCCTGTATTACATGATACAATGGCTATATAATAGGGGTTGCGAGTTAAAATCCCCCGAAAGCCACTTTTGTTTAAGCTAAAATGGTAGAAATACACTTAGTTCCAAAAAAAACCTGAGTGGATCGATTTTGAATAATTTTTTTTTCATAGGTAGGTAATACATTTGTCTTTCAGCAAAAATGAAACAAATGAAAAATGTCTCAGAGATTCTTGGATAATAAGGTAAAAACTAGAACTATGCTTTTTTGCTATTTTTTGACTTGCCCTTTGTAATAGTTGACGATTCGTATAGAAACTGTTTAGACCCTATATGAAAGACCCTTTTTTTGTGAGCATTTTGTTTTTTTATTCACCGAATTACAGCTTTTGTGCTGAAAACTTACCGAGCTACCAGATGGACTACGTCAGATCATAATCGACTTTGAAAAAACAATTGCCGCCGCCATGGCAATTAATTTGTTATAGTCCGCCATATTTATTAGTTATGTATTTCACTAACTTCATGATTGTCATATTAAAAAAAAAAAAAAAAAAGATTTAGTGATAAAATGCCCCAAATTACACTACAACAAACGGCAAGATTAGTTGTTTTAGTGAATAATAGGTTTGCGTTTACTACGCCGCTCGTGATGTGGGGGCCTGAAATATGAACAAACAGAAAGCATTGCTCGGAAGGTGGGTTCTGATTGTCCTCGAAAAACCTCCTGTTGACGCTTTTTGAGACTGCGGATTTTACGGAATCGATCGAATACGGCTGTGACAGTTCAAGAAGATCTTCGACAAATTCGAGATGTTATAGTGAGTAAGCAGATGGTTTGTAGACGTCTAGCCAAAATGAACTTAAAGGCTAGGAGGCCTGCAAAAGGTCCTAAATTGCTATCTATGGGAGAAAAAGAGTATGGAGAAGAACTGGCGAAAGATTCAATCATCCTTTGAAAACAGAATACGATAATTTTAATGGTGGTTCACTTATGTTGTGGGGTGGAGTTTCCATGAATGGACGTACACCCCTTCATGTTTTTCCCATTAGGCAGTCAATGACAGTCCAAATTTACATCAATGACATTTTAAAGCAGTATGTGCTACCTCTTGCTGATTTAGTTGTAACAATTTTATTCTGCTGCAGGATAATGCCCGACCGCATCAGCATTAGTGCAGAACTTCCTAGAAACTGCAGGTATCGCCACATGATAGTGGACTGCGAGAAGCCTCGACATGACTGCAATAGACATTTGTTGTATGAATTAGGAAGAAGGGTGCGTTGACGCGAAGGTCTCTTGAAAGCCTAACAGAATTGATAGATGCATTATCAGAAGAATGGGACCGTATACCAATGGAAAGAATAATTTCAAGTATGCCACGCAGATAACAAGCTCACAGAGTTTTATTTTATTAGAATATCACTTGGCAAAATGCAAGGTTACAATAAAAAAGTTATAACTCAGACATTTTCAAGACAAATTAATGAACAGAATAACAAATTTGTCTTAGAAGAGGGTCTTTCATCTAGAGTGTAAGAATTTTCTATACAAATGCTCGAATAATACACAGGATGAGTCAAAAAACAGGGAAAAAAGCAATATTTAAGTTTTTCTATTAACATTCATGTTGCTTGGCAAAGTTTCAGAATAAAAAAACAAAATTATCACAAAAAAAGGGTCTTTCATATAGGGTGTAAAAAGTTTCTATACAAATCCTCAACTAATACACAGAGCAAGTCAAAAAATAGCAAATAAGCATCGTTCGAGCTTTTTCATTATTATGCAAGACACTCTTCCACCAAGTAGTGCAGTTTTACCTTTTTTTACAGATAAAATGACAAAAATTGCTTTTGTTAATTTGACCACCGTCGAATATTCGACGGTCTTATATTCGGTAAAAATGTATTGTTGCAAATTCTTGTCGAATAATTTCTTAATCGTTTTTCATTAATGATCTCTGGTTTTCTAAGTATTTAGACACTGTAATTTAGAGTTTAGTTTCCTAAAATTAATCCTAAAACTAAAGATTAGTTATGTATTTTACTTTTGGAAACAAGGTGGTTTCGTTTACAATAAAACTTCAAATTGCTTTGTCAATTGACTGGCAAAAGGCACAACCCTAATTCACACAACCTTTAATATGAACAAAAAGATTGGACAATGCTTAAGGTCACCAACAGGTGGAATTCCTTTGCAATCAGAAAATTATCAAATTCCTTGTTCCTGCCGTAAAGTGTATATAGGTGAAACCAGGCGATCTGTATCTAGTAGAATTCAAGAACGTGAAAGATATAAGTAAAAAACAAATCCTTAAATCCGCTGTCGCTGGACACCAGCACTCAACAGGACACATGGTTAATGTAAAAAATACCAAGGTTCTCTCATCAGTATCGAGATATTTTAAAGGGAAGATGAAATGATCAAAGACCCTGAAAATTTCAATACAAAAGCGGGCTACGTGCTACATCATCCGAGGAAACCAATCATAACAGTGGATCCCATATTGGTGAACACAGGTTGGGTAAAAATACCTGAATTCTGTTCACTAAAGCTCATACAGTGGTTTGATACCATACAATGAAGATCCCTGAAGATGCCTTGTGCAATCTCAGACGAAACGTAGGAAAGTAATTCCAATTTGACACAGTCTAAATCCAAGAATCATAATTTCTTAATTGACTCTGGCCATGAAAGCTTTCGTACTATGTTAGGAACAACTGCTGATCAAAAATCTGAACTGAGCATTACATTAGTATTATGAGGTAAGGCAGATTCCAAAACAAGGATAACACTCGAATAAAAATATGATGGTTAATTAATCAACAGGTATGAAAAATCTACCAAAGCTTAATGGCAGTCATCATGACTGTAGGAAGGAATAACAATAAAATAGGAGATATTCTGACAAAAAGGTAACTACATGTCTTTTAGTTTTCTTGATGTGCTTCGTACATATGTAAAGATATTTTATTCATATTTGGTACACATAAACTATAACTAATGTCTATATCGCATTATATATATATATATATCATATTATATATATATATATATATATATATATATATATATATATACATTTTAGAAAATTATGTAGGGTGTAACTTTTTTTCCAGGTCACGATTCCTTTGACCAACCCAAAAAAATTCTTATAGTAACACAAACCTAAAGTCTATTCAAATTTGAGATAAACTGCATGTAAATAAGTGTGATTATGCGTGTAATACCTCTTTAAAAAATTGCTAAATTATAATCAGCTACCTTTATTTAATTTGAATAGGCTTTAATTTGGCATTTCAATCGTATTTCTAGCTTTATTTTTACAACTTTTATGTTCCTTACTTCCAGTTCCAGTTTTTGGAGTAAATTAGAAAAAACTATTTAAAACACTGACACTTTTCATGGTTTTAAAATCAGCTAAAAACCATCAATTTTATTTTTAAACATATATTTCTAATATATGTCAAAACGATGCAAGGTGTCACTCAAGTCCAAAGTATATAAAATTTGTAAAATAAAACAAAACATACTATAGAAGTGCCAAACTACAACAATTTTTTTAGGCAGTCAGAAGAATCGTCACCCAAAAAAGAGTAACACCCTGCATAATATTCTAAAATGTATTATGTTCACTTTATAAACATTATTTATCGTGTATAATACACATTAAAAAAATTAAAAGATAGTCAAAATTGTAACAGGCAGTATTGTGAAAAAAAAGTGATTCTTAAGAACTTTTTAAAATATTTTTATGTTTAGACTACCCCGTTTAAGTATAAAAAAGAAATTTTCGAGCACCCTGTATAGTCATCTTTAGAATGAAGCAATTTGTAAAATATCTCTTCTAGAAGCAAACAGAACTCTTCACACTTGAGAGAGGATGTGAACAGAAAGATGCGACTGCATCACATTTGCTCTTCATAATCACCTATTTTGTAACCATTCCTTACAAACAACGATAAAGGAGGCTCCCCATTGCAAAATATAGAAAACACATTTTGTTTTACTCTATCATTCCCTCAAAGCTGGCTAAGTCACTTACAATTTTACAGATGTGGACAGAATCCTACCTTTTCCCTCGTTTCCTTTTCGTGTATCTGTTGCGCCAACATATCAGACCTCTGTTCACAAAACATCAGAGCCTTAAGTTTACTTATTTCGTTTCGTAACTCTCTTATAAGTTTAACATTGGGATCTTCATTAATTGTCGGCTTATTAATAATGTTTTTAGCTCTGTTTGCGTAACGGAGGGTGCTTAACGTTTCTCCGTAGTTGCAATCTGAAACAGATAAATAAAAATTGTACGCATATAAAGTGTCAATATATATTACATATTCTGAGGAAAATTAAGAGACAGCTTATTTTTTATATTGTAGCTCTTTGAGGGTTCTTTTCAATTAATCTCAATTTAACAATGCTAGACCCTCAATAAGCTAAAAACAATCTAAAAAATCAGCAAAAAAAATGTAGCTGATGACATCCACAACAAAAATATACCTTATAATTTTTTTAAGAATATGTTAATTTTCCCTCCTGCCTGAAACTTGTGATATTTCGTTTTAACCTTTCCAAAATACAGGGAGTTTTTCTCTTAGTATTTTTACCATCTTACAGATTTGATCGTATTTTTATAAATTATTATTAAGATCAAAAATATGCGATTCTTCGATTTTGCATCATTAAAAAGAAATCATGTCCGAACAGAGTCAAAAGCTGAAACCATACTATTGTTTGGGATTAAAAGAAAATCAAGAAAATATAAATATATTCGAGAATTATTGTTACTTAAATATTACAATTAAATTAAATTGACAAGAGAAAAGCATTTTAGAATATACATGTTTGTGTTTTTTATTAACTATATCAATTGCCAACTGTTTATATTTTTACTGAATTTGCATCGATAACCAAACAGAAGAAAGCAATAAGTCAAAATAGATTCACAGAAACTACTCCGCGGGCTAATACCACACCAGGCATTGAATGACACTATTGATTCCTGATTTTCGATAATTGACAATATTTAAGTAAAACATTAATAGTTTAAGCTATTTCAACTGGTTGTAATTTTGTAATTTCCTTATTTTTTGGTCAAAAGCTTACTTTTGTCTGTCTTTCTGACTCACTGAAAATTTCTGCATCTATTATAAGTTATAATATACATACGTAGTCAGCCACAAAACAAAGGCATTTTGTTTTTACAGCATTTTAAAATTGTATATGTACCTGGAGACTTATGAAGATTAAAGTCTGAACTCATTGACTTGTTTTATGCAAGTTTTAACAATTTATTCACGTTGATAAATCTAAAAGCACTTTTTGATACTGTCAGTTTTTGGAGTGACAAGGTTACTAACCTAAATAAGGGTAATAACAGGTAGAAAGAAAAAGCTGGTTCAGATTATTGCTTACCAGTGAGTTTAAAGGGTCTCCAATCCCCACTAATATTTAAAAAAAATGTAAAAAAAACTATTGACAGAACAAGCTTATTATAGTCTTGACGAATACTTTTCCAGCTTATTTTGACATGCATTGATCCTTATTTGTTTGTACTGACTTTTCTGAGGAGAAGGGAAATGATCTGTTTTTATTGTATATGTATATGTATGTGTGTATGTGTGTATGTATGTATGTATATATATATATATATATATATATATATATATATATGTATATATATATATATATATATATATATATATATATATATATATATATATATATATATATATATATATATTTCTTTCTTGTTAGTACATCTCAGATATGTTTTTTTTGTTTGTTGTTATAGCATTATATTAACTGTTTTCATTTATTTAGTAATCGTTTTCTCATCCATATTTATATAAAACATGTTATTACTTTGTATCATCAGGTTAATTTAAAGCTTTGTCAATAAGAATTTTATTTGTTCATGTGATAATAAAGCTTGACTTTGAGTTTGACTTTGATTGCTCTTGAGGCAACCTGGCAGAACAGTAAACCCGAAAATTGTTTTATTTCGGTTGTATCGGTTGGTCTTATTGCTCTCTCTTTCTCTCTCTTGCATAATAATTTGGGTCACAATTACTTATCATTTTATTTGTATTTTCTACAATCAAAAATATCTTCATTTATAAAAAATTCCAACATTCCACAGAAGTTTTTACGTATTTATCCAAGAGTTTCACCCCAGGTAGGTGATTTACTATATAAGTATACTTTGCCACTTTGTTTTACTGTCCTTTCCAATATGCAAATCCACTGTGAGAAATTTTTACATTTATTTCGTAGTCTATATCAATGTCTCAATCCAAAACTGCAATTTATGTATGTCCTTCCTCACTTTCCATCATATTGTCAAAAAATATTTTCGTCAAACTCAACTTCGTCAAACAAATGCTGTCACCGTTTTGTTCCTTTTTGCAATAGAGCTTTTTCTACAGAAAAAAATTGTTAATTTTACTATGTAAATACTATAACAAACATGTATTACTACTGTGTCTCACACACTTTTATCAAGTCACCTTTGAACCCTTAAACCACATCTAAAACATGAAAGCACTACCTTCTGCTTAAAAATTATTTGTATTTCTTTGTAGGCCGATAGGTTAGACACTGCGCTAGTGGTAGAATGTTAAGAACAGTTCCATTAAACTATTAAAGACCCGTACAGTACAATGTTTGCTGTGTACAAAGTTGTCTTTACCTGCTGGGCTAATAGCTGCAATCATTATCGTCTTTGAATTTCCACCTAAACTATCTTTGAGCAACCAAGTAAGGACGGAATCTCTGTATGGAATAAAGAAGGTTTTTCTTTGACCATTTTGGTCTTTTGGATCTATTGATGATAATTCTGCCAACGCAGAAATAACTGAACCTAAAATTAGTAAATGATTATTAATGTAAGTTAAAAACATACTTCATGAATGTGTTAAAAACCACCACTGTCATAATTTTTATAATTATTGTAATTATTTCAGTCCAAATATTTTGAAGTGTCATTGAAGTTACAGGAATGCAGCTATAAAAAATCAGCAGTGAATATTACCTCTATTAAGGGAGCTAATCTAAAAAATGAACTTTTTTTTATTTTCACTGATACACAAAGGTGAAGCAAAGTTTAGAATTTTGTCTTTATGATGTTCGTCGCATACCATCACACATTTTAGTAAAGTTTTTAGTAATTGGTATCCAAATATCTTCCAGTAATATGGTTTGATTTTTACCGAGTGAAGAGGTAAGATATCAGGGATAATATAATTTACTAAGACAAACTAACACAAATAATAAGTAACTTTATAATACTTTAACATACTATAACATAAACATTAAGACATTCAAATACAAATGCCTCAATCACATTTTCAAGAAGGAATAAAATATTATTTTTTACCTTTCAGTTTTTTTTTTATAAAAATGTTTACACTTTTTACACAAAAAATATGAATATTTAGTGACTTTAAACATTGTTGCAATTTATACCAAGTTGGCCAAACTAGAGGCTTTTTGATGCTTTCTGTTTAAGAATATCCGAATATCATTTTTTAACTTATACTAGAGTTAAATGAATTGTGTGCTTTCAAAGAATGCTGGGTGTCACTATATTACACAGAGTGATATAGAAATTAGGACAGCTTTTTCTTAAAAGAATTTTTTAAATCTTTTTATTAAGTCTTGGTTCTAACAAAAAATAATCCAAGTATTTAAATATATTTACCACTCCCTTCTAAAACATAATGTAAATAACAAAAATCCACAAAGTAAAATATGCTTTATCATCTTAAAAATGATAAATATATTTCGAAGCTAATAAGGTTGTTTTTGGTTAATAAAAAATTGTAACTTAAGATATTGATTTGTACTTGCCAAATGACAATTTCCACCATTTATTTAAAGTAACCCTATAAATGACAAAATGCATAGCATGGAAGATACTACATAAAAAATTACATTACCTAATGTAACTAATGACTTATTTATATGAGCGCCTTCTTTCAACCTTTGTCCTGTAGCTCCTGTGGAATCTGCTCTTTCACTTCCAGCAAGATCTACAAGATGAATCTGTAAACATGAAATATGTATAGAATACATTAGTTATCAAGAGATTTTATAGAACACTAAAACTTACACATACCTAAACAACTGTAACTTGATTATGCTTATCATTATTATTAGGTATATGAGATAATTATATTCAATGAGCTTTATGACGAGGTGAAGGATTATATATCTACCTGTCTACCAGACAGATCCACAATGACAAATCTTACAACTTTTGTTCAGTAGTTGCATGAAGTTTTCAATAAGGAAAACCAGGTTGATGTAATTTATGCAGATCTGGAGAAAGCTTTTGACAAAATAAAGCACATAGTGGTCATTAAGCCATTAAGACAAACGAGTGTGAGGAATAACCTGGTATCTTTACTTGGTTCATATCTGTGTGACAGGAAACAATATATTGAAATAAAGGGTGCAAGGTCTAAAATGTACAGTAGTAAACCTGGAGTGAATTTCAATTTTCAATAATAATGACATTTTCATTGACAGTTTATCTATATCTACTCTGTGAACTATAATTCTAGAGTTTGGCACAGGAACGCCCTGCGACCCTTGTTGTAGCTAATTTCCCAACCCTTGAGAGTTGTAGCATCCCTGATGTTGCATGTTTACGCATGAAACCTCTTAATTGAAATTCATGTTAAATACTTGTCACTTTACCATTTTAATAATGATTTAATATAAAACAATTGTTAAATTGTTTTAAAAAAATGAAAAAAAAACCTTCTATGTCCTACCTTAGAAACTGTTTCACTTGGGACGCCATCACAGTAACTAGCCTGAACAAAAGTAATAGTGAAAATTGCATGACTTCTGCTACTCACATCATCATATTGGTTGATGCTGATGTTCCAAAAAGTAACAATTTTCTAGTTTGCTTAGCAGTTATTCTGGGATATTAATTTAAATTGTCATTCTCTTAATTGAAATTAATGTCAATTAACAAAATTATTTCTTTACAGATGCTTTTGACCATGGTGAGTTTGCTACTTGACAAAGGCTTTTGATTGTGTTTCGCCTGACTTGCTAATACCCAAATTAAAATATTATAATTTTGCAGAAAAAAGTCTCGATTTAATTTATTCATATATGACAGGTCACTACCAACAGGTAGAATGCAATAACAGAACCTCGAGCTTAAAACCTGTCACATATGGGGTACCCCAGAGGTCGGTGTTTGGTCTGCTGCTATTTATCATTTATATAAATGATTTAGCAGCTTGTGACCCTATTTAGATATACACAGCTGAGGGTGTCATATTTTTTAATAATGATTTAGTATAAAATAATTAGAATGCAATAACAGAACCTTGAGCAAAACCTGTCACATATGGGGTACCCCAGAGGTCGGTGCTTGGTCTGCTGCTATTTATCATTTATATAAATGATTTAGCAGC
This sequence comes from Kuschelorhynchus macadamiae, assembly GCA_030620095.1. Classification (NCBI taxonomy): domain Eukaryota; kingdom Metazoa; phylum Arthropoda; class Insecta; order Coleoptera; family Curculionidae; genus Kuschelorhynchus; species Kuschelorhynchus macadamiae. The sequence continues at coordinate 304,525 of JAUTXW010000584.1, read as the reverse complement.
TTGTGACCCTACTGTAGATTTTTTTCGGTTTGCAGATAAATTGTTCTAAAAAAATGCAAAAAAAAACCTTCTATGTCCTACCTTAGAAACTGTTTCACTTGGGACGCCATCACAGTAACTAGCCTGAACAAAGGTAATAGTGAAAATTGCATGACTTCTGCTACTCACATCATTCATATTGGTTGATGCTGTAGTTCTATGTGAGTTTCCTCTAAAAAGTAACAATTTTTTAGGTTAGTGATTGCTTAGCAGTTATTCTGGGATATTAATTTAATAGTGTATTCCCCTTCCTGATAATTTTCTTACCTGCCCATACAGTCCTGAATATGTCCATAATTTGTAACCCAACATGTTGTCAGTCCTTGCACATATGGCCCTTTCTTTGGATGTTCTCGAACCTTCAAGGCATCCTTGCCTCTTCTATCTATCAGCAAATCAGCTACTCTCTCTTGATAAATTTCCAAGTAGCTAACTTGAACCCTATGGGTGGTACCTCTTTTGGAATTTTCTGACATCCGGTCAAATAGTGCTTTACATATCCGTGGTATCAAACCTTGATTATCCTGTAAATGTTCTTGTGTGACAACTAATTTTTCTCTTGAGAAGTAGGTAAAAAAAAATTGATCTATTAAATTTTTCTATAAATTTATTTTCCTTAAGTAACAACTGCATCCCAATATCAATGAATACTTACAGGGGAACCCATCATAGTAAAGGTTTTTCCACTTCCAGTCTGTCCATATGCAAAGACGCATGCATTGTATCCTTCAAAAGCACAATCGACTACTTCTGTCCCCAAATCATTATAAACTGTCTCTTGGGAAGCATAATTGCTAGACTTATTATCATGTGACCAGTATGAATGGTCAAAAGTAAATTCTTTGTAACGAATATTTTCATCCCTAGCATTGGCCTGCAACATAGAATCATTTTTAGGTTACTTTCTCTGCAATGAGGACTATTACAACAAAAGGCAACAAATAGAACATACCTCCAAACTCACCACTTGTATCAGAAAATAAAATGATCGCTTTATAAAAGCTCTAAATGGATGAAAAGTAAGGAAAGGGATAGGTTTGTATAAAAAAATTATAAATGTATTGTTCTGAATCGCCAATAATCAAAAATGTCTTATTGAAATTATCCTTTAATCTGAGGCAACAACAAGATAACTAATTCAAACACAGCTTAAACAGAATAGATAGAATTATCTAAATAATAAGAGAAGAATCTATATGCTATATGGTGAGGCCTAGTAATATCTAGTGTTGTCAGGTTCACTATAGTAAGTTGAATGTTATTTTTTGTGACAAGTGATGACTTTTTATCACTTCAGTCAAAAATTGGGACATTTGGTGACACCATTAAGAACAGATTGGAACATGTCTACAAACCCTTGAAATCTATACATCCTGCTTATTTACAGAAATCACTTCTAAAGAACTACTAGTTCATGTTTGTTTTTGTTGAAAGTAAGATGGATAGAGAATACAAAGAAAGGTAATTTGGTTTAAATAATTAACTAGTAGGGTTGAAACAAGTCAGCCATCAATAATGTATATTTGTGATTTAATTGACCTTTGTTACACTACTTAAAACTGAAAATGATACTTAGATATATGCAAGACCTATTGGACAATTGTCAAAAACCAAAATATGGTCCTACTTTTACTTCTGTCTTTGGGTTAGTTAAGTTCACATAAAAAAAAATTTCCAATTTATTATGTAAGTCAACTGGTGCCAGGTTAGTAACAGGTTGTGACTCATTCACTTGTTTAAATTATTTAAATTAAAATAAAAATTATCATTAGTTCAAAAATATGAACTTCTTGAATAATCAGTAAACACGCATCAATATTCATTATATCATTGATGAAATGAAATTGGTAAAATATGGAACTCGCCAGTCATAACCATTGATGAACAGACCTAAAATCATGCATTAAGATGCTGAACTTTGGTACTTCTAACACAAGTGAAGCAGTCAAACTATCTAATTCAAAATATGCTTTACTGTCAAAGTTGCACTCTTTATAATTAACCAAGTTTTTTTAATTTGACTAGCCTTTATATTTTTCAATTACTTTTATGTATAGAATTATGCCATGAACATACCCATAATTATTACACAATAAAGAATTAATTCATACACATTTTCACATAACAGGTAAACAAAATTTGTTACTAACTGCGTTAAAAAATGTATGTTTGGCCATCCAGGTCAATATTAGTTCTGACTTTAATATAATATAAATTAAGCATTAAATATGAAAAATAAATTCCCTGCCAATAACATATTTTTAAAATATGTTAAAAAAAATTTAAAAAATCACCTTGCAATTAAGAATGCCTGTGGTCTTTCCCTGCATTTGAATAATTAATTGGGCATCCATGTCAACTTCCCTAAAAAATTAACACTGTTAAAAAAAAAGTTCATTGTGCTGGATCATCCAACCATGCACTTTTTACCTCTGGTTAAAAGGCCTCACACGGACAGCCACTTTTACTGAAGCCATTTTTACTCACAAATTATAGAAAACTTCAATTCTTTGCACAACAAAGTCAGATCATTTTTAAAATTGCTTTTTTTCAGTCTATTTTGATATAATATGTTATGGTAGAACATTTAATTGTCATTCAATATTCAAGAACAACAAATAAACGTGAGTCATTTCTTCCCTTTTTAAAAACTAGGACATAAATTCTTCTTTCCCCTTCTTTATATTGTAGGTTCTTATCTTCTAGCGTGCAGCCAAATGAGAAAATATTTGAAATATGTGTACGTTTACGGAACTGCGCCATGGACCGATTCACGGTACGATTTATGTACTGCGCAATTTTTTGTCCGTACATGGGATAGTAATTCGAGGTGTTGGAACGGAAGTATATTCTCACCTATGAATAGAGTTGCCAGATTTGGAAAAAGCAAAACCAGGAAGGAATGGGAATAGGATAATCATATAGAATTTGGCTACCGATCTTCGACTGGTAAAAATGCATAACCGTATAATCCATGTAATAATTTTACGTCTTCACATATAAAATAAAAAAAAAAAAGGTCCTGGTCTTAATACGGAATCTAATAATACCAATAAAATGCCCATTCCTAGAGACTTCAATTCCTGAGAGACTTATGAAGTCACCCTACATATATTTTCGTTTCTTTTGGTTGTTAGAAGAACGAAATTAACGAATTATATTTTTTTTGTTCACTGTAAAAACTATTGTTTATTTCTTCTGAGAAGTGGGAGTTGCGACCCGTTCGGCCGGAGGTATACATAAAGAGCAGGACTCACGACTAAATCGGGAGGGTTGGCAACCCCACCCCCACCTGTGAATACCATTGGTACTAGAAACTAATATCATTATATCATTCAGTAGCTCTTAAACTATAAAATAAGTACCATCTGTTATATTTCTAGCAGTCTTCTACCTACTCGGAATTAATTTAAATTTACCCTTACATCAAATATGCTCAAAACCAAATATAGTATTGTGAAATGTCAAACCTATATGTTTTTTGGGCAATAACTGGACAAGGTCTCTTTATTTATTCCGAACTAATTTTTAATTGTATCTGCAATTATCATAAGAATCCTAGATGTATTTACGGATTGACCAGTTATTTTGTATTTTTGGAATACAAAGTGTTTTTGTTTCTTTTACTTTTCGAATAATGCTTTTGTTGTAACTACAATAAATTAAGTTTCAATAAATACCAACATTAAAAACTCACAAAATTAGAATTACGTAAATAAAAAGCAAATTTAGAAATATATAAATAAACAGCATAACACAACTCTAGATTTAACAGAAAAACAGAGTGTGTAACCGGTGACTTGTTATATTTTGTGCTCCTTATTCCTTTATATTTTGAAACTTAAAACTTATTAGATAGTACTCTAAATAAGCATGCGGATATATTTCTAGACAAAAATAAAGATAAGTCAAATTAAAATAAATATTGTACATTACAATAAAATTACGTAGGTAATGGCGCTCTACATTAAAAACTTAATAGTCTCCCAAGTTTCAAAATTTTAGGTAATTTTTTATTTCAGCTCTTACTCACCAATTTTTGTGATTTTTGGCACAACGGTAGATTTCGGGTCGCTAATCACGAATCCGAAGTCAAATCAATTAAAAAATGTTTTGTTTCTGAGTTATTCTTCTTCAAAATCTCAAATTTCTCTTTTTAATGGATTTTTCCTTTTTTCTTCAAAAATTGTCCATTCTTTTAGCATAAATTTAATGGACATGATATTAAACGGTGTAATTGTTAGAAAATATCTATTTTATTGAGGTTTTATGACTAACAATCACAATAAGAGAACAATAGAGTTCAAAATCTATAGTAAACCGCAAGTTTTTTTCTGAGGTTGGTGCCACTAAAAATCATGTAATTTGAAATTTAAAAACAAATGAAAATACGGGTTCACTACAGCTCTTCGCCGTTGCCGATTTGTCCAATTTTTGGCACATTGGTAAATTTCGGGTAGATGATCACATCCAAAGTGAAATCGATTCAGCAGCTTTTTGTTTCCGAGTTATCCTTCACAATCTCAAAATTTCACTTTTTAATATATTTTCCTTTTTTCTTTAGGAATTGTCTTTTCTGTCAGTATAAATTTGATAGGAGTGATTTATTACACAGTTGAATATCACTTCAATCAAATTTATACTAAAAGAAAAGACACTTCCTAGAAAGAAAAAGGAAAATACATTAAAAATTAAAATTTGCGGTTTAGAAGAAGAATAACTGAGAAGTTAAACATTGCCGAATCAATTTGACTTCGTATTCGTGATTAGCGAACCGAAATATACCAAAGTGCCAAAAATCGGTGAGGAGGAGCTGTAGTAAAAAATTAACCCCCTTTTATGCTTTTATATTTTGAAACTTGAAACGTGATAAGTTAAATAAAAAAAAAACTCCGCTGGACAATAATAAATGTTGTAGATTACAATAAAATTACGTAAGTATTTTAATATATAATACGATATAGGATTGTTCAACATCAAACGTCAGACTTTGCAAATATCAGAATTTTAAACCTTATGTATCAAATATATGAATGAATGATGCAAGAGTTATTAAAAACAGTATATTATAAGCACTAAAAATTCGGCAGCAACAGAAATATTGTTGCTATTTTTACTTAAAAATGTGTTTGCCCTTCTGTTGCTCTAAAATAAAAGCTCAATTATTAGAGATTAATATGGGGCTAACTTCAGTGATAACAGTATTGTATTGAATCGAATGTTTTTTGACTTTATCAAATCCAATAAACAAAAAAAAATCGTTCATTATTTCATAAACATATGGGTTTGGTTGGGAGATTTGGGATGTTAAACATGCCGAAAAAACTAAGATATTGAAACAAGCATTATATACTCACAAAATGGCACTAAGCGTGGAACAGTGCGACTTATTGCTTGAGTAAGTTATATTTGTTATAATTTAATGTATCATACTATCTGACAATTTGTATTAAGTATTTTAGATAAAGGAAATGTAAGAAACCATACACTAGAAGCGCTAGCTAATGATGTGCATAAGAAGTTTGATACCTCAGACTATTTTAAAGGTACCCACTACTGCTCAATAAGATGATTAAAAGTAGAAATATATTTGTTTTTGTATTTCAGTTGGAACATGTATTGTTATGCTTCTACAAAATGATCTCTTACCAGAAACAGACCAGCGCTTAGCTGCAATTACAATACTCTTTGAATTATATAGAGGGGAACCTCTGGCAAATACCCCATTTGCCAATGTATTTATTCACCTCTTAGTAAGTGGTCAATACATTTAATCTATAACATATATCAATAACCTCATTAATCATCATTACAGTATCCACCTGAGCAACATAGCAATGTTGGTGCACCTAAACTAGAATATCCTGGGCAGTTGCCGAGATTAACTCCTGCTGAAAGGTATTTTGTTATTCAGTTGGTCTCAGAGGTTCCAAAAGATGCTGTAAGTGACTTTTAAGTGTCATTGTACACCTGATACTTAAGTACATGTTTTGTATTTTAGCTTCTTAAAAAGACAGCACTCCAAATTTTGAACTTGGATGTTCCAACTCAGAATAATGTTGACTTTAGTGCAATTCAGTTGACTTTGGCCGAAAAACAATCGGAGCTTCCCCAGACCAGTAAAACTGGGATTCCAGTAATCTTATCTTTACCTGAGAAGTCACATAATGTTAAGTAAGTAAATCTGTTCTAGTAATACACATATAGAGTCCTTAAGAGGTATCTATTTTTACTTTTTGCATTTTGTAAAAAGCTCACCTTGAATAGGGCACAATAAAAAAGCAAAAACTGTCTAGAATTATGCTATTAGCTGGAAATTATCCAAAATATACTTAGGTAAAGAATGCAATGCAGTACCTAATAAACTTAATTTCAATAGCTTAGTTTTTTATGCCATATCCTAGTAATGTTATTTTTAAAACCCATATGTGTTACTAAACATTTTTAGTGTTCCTGATACTTCTGACCGAGACATTGTTAAGAAATTGGCAACTGGAGAAAATGCCCCAGTGAATAGAGTATATAAGCCAGAATTTGTAACTCTTGCACCTCCGTTGTTAAATTGTCAAGATGAGGTAGGTATTGTGTCAGTTGACATAATATATAGGTTTTAATTATTTTTTTTAGCCCCACATTATAACTGTTTACAAAGCCAGGTTATGCCAACTTCTACATTATATTAAACTGAGCATTAAGCAAATTTCATAGCAATTTTTAGTCAACAAAAAAGTAATGTTATCACACAATAATAATTTGCTAGTTATGCAGTAGTTGATAATTTTGATATTAACACAGTTATAAACCTCTCTTCCTTGGTCTTCAGAATTAGGGTCAAGTCAATATCTCTGATTAAATTTATTCTGCATTTTAAAACAAGAAAAAGCTAAAGCTGTGTGGGTCGATGCAGACCACATTTTCTGTCAGAGATATACCACAAGAAAATATACAGCGTAAAACAAATAAATAAAGGTTGATGAAGAGATATACCACATAGAGTCAAATCTCGGGAAAATCTGGCTGTGTCTGTCTAAAATGTTAATACTAATCTTTAGATCTGTTGTTCTTGCAGGGAGCATGAAAAGGAACCATTTCTAGCATACTCCTCTATTCCAAAAGTGACCTAATAAATCAACTGAAATTTGGTACATTTCTCTAAAAAAAAATTAAAACAATACCTAATAATAATAATAATTTGATGCTTTTAACAAAATGTGTGAAAATGGTTTTCTAGTTTTACTGCAAATGTAATTTACATTTTACTATAAATAAAAGTTTTTATGTAAATGTCATGTTTTGTAAAATATACATTTTTTTAGCCAGTTTGGTTAAATCCCACTACTCCTAAAGAGCATCTAGTTTGTTATGATGCAACAATGTGTATTCCAGATGTGGCAGGGTATGAGGCAAGACAGTTAATGAACAAGGCATACAAATCTGCTTTGTCAATTCCTCAACAGCAACAGTTGCTTGGCGAATTGGAAAAAGACCCCAAGCTGGTGTACCATGTAGGATTAACACCGTCTAAGGTAAAAATAAATTTAAAAAAAAATATACATTTAATCAGAAGCAGAACAAACAATAAAGTTAGACCCATATAACAATACTTTTCATAATTGTAATTGTATGCTTTGTTTTTAATTTTTATTTCTTGCTCTCTATCCACAACTTATGCGCCTTCATGATAGATGTTGGTTGTACACCGAATTCCTTCGGTAAGCGGTGACAGTTGTAGGTGACACAACACTCATGTGCCTAGTAAAATTTATAGTGGATAGCAAAAAGGTGGAAAGTTGGAAGGGTTAAGTTTGTCTTGAGGCTACTTTTTTGTGAGTTACACATCATCTAAAAGGTATATATAACACTCATTTTGGGTCTCTGTCTTAAATATCTTTTGATGTTGTTGTTCACGTATCTAAAAGGTTTCAAAGAAAGAAACCCCTTTATTTCTACAGATAATACAATGTATCATGTCTCTTTACAAATTGAAAATACCGTACAAATCTAAACCATAATGTAAACTTGTACATCTCTCAAAAGCGGATTAAAAGTACCAACTTTCCTAAATGGTTCAGTCCAGAACTGAAAGACCTTGTGTGTCGGAAAAAAAACTGCACATAAGAAATACATGCAATCTGGAAGACATGCAAACTATGAGAGTTTCGCAGACCTTAGAGCTTTATGTAAAATTGACAAATTGGTGCTATAACTTGTATTTGACCAGGGTGGAAGACTCATTTAAATCTAATCCAAGATATATGTGGAAATTTATAAAAGATAAGAGTGTGCTGAATGGTTTACCTACTAATATGTATCTTGGTGATATCAGTACACAAAATAGTGTAAAGATTTCAAATTTGTTTGTGAAACACTGTGCTAGTGTCTATGATAATTCCAATTGTGCAATTAGCGGTCCTGATCAGATCTCTTAACACATTTATAAAAAAATGTGGTTTTACTATTTCAGTACCGCTGCTTTATATATTTAACCGATCATTGGAAACTTGTACAGGGCATCCAGATTTGGTTGCAAAAGCAGGGTATCTCGCTTATTTTTAATGATAGAATCTTGCGGTTTTCACTTTCAACCCCTTTGGTAATTTTCATTTTTCGTTTAAGGCTACAGAGATTTCTTTTGTCTGATGTCTTCTCTATGATCCAAGCTTTACCAAACAGATCAAGTAGTGGTCCTGATTAGATCTCTAACACATTTATAAAAAAATGTGGTTTTACTATTTCAGTACCTCTGCTTTATATATTTAACCGATCATTGGAAACTTGTACATTTCCAGTTAAATGGAAACACAGCATTATTACTCCTATCTTCAAGTCTGGTGCTGTTGAAGACATTAGAAATTATAGGGGAGTGCCATGTCAAAACTATTTGACAGTCTTGTGTACAATCAGTTAAGCTGGTGCTGCAGGGGTTATGTGTGTGACCTTCAATTTGGATTCTGCAAGGGAAGATCCACTGTCGAAAATTTGGTTACTTATGATGTTGCCTTGTTGGAGGCCCTGGAGAGAGGTAAACAGGTAGATGCAGTCTATACTGACTTCTCCAAGGCTTTCGATGAGGTAAATTTCAAAATTCTGTTGGCTAAGCTGGCACACCTGGGTTTCTCAGAGGGCTTGGTATTGTGGTTGGAAAGCTTTTTGACGGGAAAGACGCAGGCTGTAAGAATTAACAGTAATGTATCCACTGTCTTTGATGTCACCTCTGGTGTGTCTCAGGAGTCCCACTGGGACCCACTTCTGTTTATACTATTTGTGAATGACATAACTAAGTGTATTATTAACTCAGGCACTAATGTTTGTTGATGACCTAAAAATTTACAAGGTGATTGAGCAGGAGAGCGACGCAGTGGAGCTCCAGAGTGATCTCAACACACTTTGGCAGTGGACAAATGACAACCATCTATTTTTGAACATAAGCAAGTGCTGCTTTATAAGTTTTTTTGGGGTCAGGACAAGATATCCCACTGCTTACAGACTGAACAATGAAGATTTGTCCTATTCTAAGTGTTAAAGATCTTGGTATTTGGATGGTTGAAAGGATGACTTTTGTTGAGCATATTTCTAAGGTGAGTTTAAGGGGTCTACGAATGTTAGGTTTTGTGTTGAGAAATTGTTCTCATTTCTCAATTGAGACTATTAAGCTGATTTATCGGTCGTTTGGTCTCCATTTTATCAGGCCCACAAGGACATGTTAGAGGGAGTCCAGAACAAATTTTTGAGATTCGCTGCATTCAAGTTGAATATTAACATGTGTTATCACAGAACTGATATGAGACTCCTGCTACAGTTAGGATCGTTGGAGAATGGGCATCTATTGTTTGACATGTTTTTTGTTTTTAAGTTGATCAACGGCCTGTCCACTTGTCCCCAACTATTGTCAAATGTTAGCTTGAATGTGCCTAGCAGGCGCTCAAACTTGCTCAGCATCCTTTTCCACTCAACAACTTATGGGACTCATTCCCCCATTGACAGAACTCTTCAAGTATTTAATTCTAATCCAGACCTTGATGCTTTTAACTGTATGCTGTCTTGTTTTAAAAGACAAGCTTTTAATGTGATACCGATATGATAACATTGTATTTGCATTTTTCTTTTTGTAAATTTTGGTCCATTTAATACTTAGGTGTTAATAATTATTAAATGTGTGTAAATAACTATTATTGTAAAATGGGGTTACCCGTCAATTTTGTAAAATAAAAAAAAAAAATAAAAAAAAAAAAAAATAACACATTAAATCAATATAGTAGATTAAAATCACATATGTATATTAATAAAAGTCATTTAAAAAACATACAACAGAGTAAAAAAAATCACACATTAGAGTAAAAAATCAAAATTGTATAATGTAACTACACAAAAAATATACAAATTACAGAAAAAATGCAATTGCTACTTTGGAGACAGACAGCACAAGCTTGATCAACTGAATTACACTGCAAGGTTGATAAATTCATTAACAATATACGGCTCAACTAAACAAAGATGTTTTTTTACATTTGTCAGATATCTCTTTCGATCATATTTCACTGATTTGATATCATTTAAATTTATAATCAGTAGAACTTGTGATGTGGCTGTTTTTCAAAAACTGATTCAATATTGACAGATTTTGTATTAAAAATTTGAGACAAATTGATAGCTCATAAATATGAAAATAGGACATAAGCAGGTCTGTATGTAAAATGAAAATAGTATATGCTAATATTTGAGAAAAAACTATGAAATTTGTACTTGGCCACAGAATACAAATTGGCATAATAAACAGTCCTGAGTACATCAGTGTCCACATTTTTTTACAAAACTCAGAAAGCATGTAAGATAGAACATTTTTTGGAAAAATTTTCAGTGTGATTAGACCAATCCAGATTACAATTGATATGTATCCCCAAAAACTTCGTTGTAATTCCAAGTTACCTCCTGCCTATCCAAGGTTAAAAGTGTTGGTACTTCTTTTGTGCCAATACTGAAAAGTAAACATTCTGTTTTTGTTTTCATTAAAATAGCTTTTGATCAATTTACATTGAGACTACTTTTATCCACTATGCACCTACATTATCTGTCAGAAATAATTATGTTTGTATCATTAGCATCTTTTTAGTGGTTTCATTGATAATTACGTTTTTGATGTTAATAAATATAATGAACTGGACTAAGAATACTTCCCCTGAGGCACCCCCAGACCCACCTCCAGTGACTCAGACTGTACCATGCCTGTCAAAACTGTCATCTCAACAGACTGTTCACTTTTAGACAGATATGAAGCAAACCAACCAAATGTGATACACTGCATGTCTTATCTGTGTAGCTTTTCCAACAAAATCCCATAGTCAATGCAGTCAAAGACATGAGAAAGGTCCTAGAAGATCCTACATTAAAATTTCCACTTCTCAGTATTTTCAAGGATGTTATTTGTAAACTGAAAAAGGGCAGTATCCTTTGAATGATCAGTAAGATAAGTGGGCTGAGAGCAAGTTCACTCAACAAAGAAGTTTCTGAGCCCTAATTCATCGCAACTTCAAAAATCTTAGAAAAACATGTCAAAAGGTTGATTGATCTGTAGCTGATGATATATTTTTTATCCCCTTCCTTATAGGAGGAATATATGATTGGGTGTATTTGAAACTGGGGAATCCTGGCCTTTCTTAGTTCTTCCATACCCCGTTCTCAGTTTTTCTTTTGTTCACATATATGCATGGCAGTTTTTTGTAGATTTTAAGCATGATATCTGATTTTAATAAGTTATTTATTTAGAGTATATATTTAGTTTGTTCTAAAATGTTTATTTAATAAATTTTTCCAAGATTCCTGTATACAGATTCTGCAAAAAAATGTTTCCGCAGCACGGTATTAAGTATCCTAAATGTTATTCAGTAAAGCTATAATAATTATTATATTTTAAAATAACCATAACTGCAAAACCCTTGAATGGTGGCCCCTCTGTTATGTAAGACTTTTCTAAATTAACTGTCATTTTCCCTATTCAAATATTTGTAGTCATTTCCTTTTCACCCTTTATGAAATGTTAGCCAATGTTGACCGTTGACGACCATGATTGGCTTACACCCCATTTTTCTGATAAATAAAATGTTTATTGCAGCTTCCTGAACTAGTTGAAAATAATCCACTTATTGCAATAGAAGTATTACTGAAACTGATGCAGTCAAAACAAATTACAGAATATTTTAGTGTTTTAGTTAATATGGAGATGTCTCTACATTCTATGGAGGTAGTTAATAGGTAAAATGCATATGAATTATTTATGTATTAATAAATTTAGGTTTAGAGATTATATTATTATTAACAAAAAATGAATGTCGTCCAATAAATTCATTTGTTCTCATGTTTCTTGATAATCTTTGAGAAAACATAACATTACATAAAAAAACTCTCTTTATTTTAAAACTCATTTTAGTGCGATCATTTTTGCCAATATTTGAATATCAGTTTAAAAAAACTTTGGCAAGCAAGATACTTGGCGTATGTGTAGAATTTGGTAACCTAACTGATATCCTACTAAGTTTCGACTATATGCGTTATATCAAAACGTGTATCAAACAAAAAGGGTTGGTTTTTGTTATTTGAATTTTTTGTTTTCTTATAATTATCTATTTAGTGAGATATTTAATTTTTTATCTTTTCCAATACACCAACATACTATTTGCATGCTTTTATTTGTTGAATTTAACTGTTCTAGGCTCACTACTACTGTTGATCTTCCCACAGAATTTGTGCATCTCTATATTTCTAATTGTATATCCACTTGTGAAACTATAAAGGATAGATATATGCAAAATAGGCTAGTTCGATTGGTATGCGTATTTTTGCAGTCTCTAATTCGAAATAAGATCATAAATGTGCAGGTGAGTGTAATTCTGAACTTGGCACTTATTTATAACTATATAAAACTATAAGCTTAATAGTACAGTAATTTTTTTACTAGTTTATTTGCACCTACCTATGCTAATGTAAATATCTATTTAATCTGTTCTCTCATGTTTGTGTTTCTTTGTTTTTTGATCACATGTATTAGTATACCGTATTGGTAAAATTGCTGACGAAAGCTATCTTCACAATAGAATTTTTTCTGCAGCAGAGCAAATGAAAAACACTCCAGTTACTCTCAAAACAGTTAATGAAAACGTGATTTTTATTTATTCAAAATTATTGATTTCCTTATTTAAAAAATTGAATACATTGATCTACTTTATCTAGCTTTCAAAATGGGGACATCAGTCCCGGGATCTTGGAGGAAAAACCTGTCTCGAAAATATCGGGATTAGACGGATCAGTCCCTAGACTAATCCAGATTTTTTAAAACATATATTAATTCCCTTCATGTTGTTATTTCAAAATAAAAGTATCTGTACATGTTGGCAAACGTTTCAATCCGTAAACATGCCGCGATGATGCATTGTAATAATAAAGAATTTGCATTAAAATTCATGTTAAAAGAATTATCCCAAATTAAAACACCACGTAACACTGATCTGGAAGAGACATTAAGAACGAGAATCAAGCAACGCAGAACCATTTATTTTTATATTCTCTGCTATTTCACAAATTCGGACTTTATAAACTCTAAATAAGATTATTTTAAAACATCAAGTATTTATCTTATTAAATCTGAGTTAGAAAAACTTTCAATCGGGCTAGACAACGAAAATAAATCGACTACTCAATATGAAACAGAGATCAGCGACGATGATGATATTCCCAAGTTCTGCTTTGTCAGTGAGATTTTATCTTTGATATTAAAGCTAGACTTCGACTTTACACTAACACTAGATAACATACTGTCGAGGACACAAAGACAAAAAATGAAAAAATAATGTTATAAACATAAGTCCTAACACTGGAACCTGTGGTGGAAGATAGATCAAAATACTACAGTTCTAACCACACTACACCACAACTTATTACGTTCTGGACGCGCGTTTCGCTAACCAAGTTAGCATCATCAGCAGATGATATAAACTGACATCTGCTGATGATGCTAACTTGGTTAGCGAAACGCGCGTCCAGAACGTAACAAGTTGTGGTGTACTGTGGTTAGAACTCTTGTATTTTGATCTATAAAGATGAGACTAAGAATACAGTATGGAGTTGTTTTATTTGATTTTACTTTTTAGGAACTATTTATTGAAGTTCAAGCGTTCTGCATTGAATTCAGCAGAATAAGGGAAGCAGCTGCCCTATTTCGATTATTAAAGCAACTTGAGTCTGGGGAATTAGGTCTTCTGTCTTCACCTACATCTGGAAGTAAAACTAAATTAGATGGCTAATAGATTATAAGATGTTTCATAGTTAATCATAATTGTGTTTTGTGTTGTGTATATTTATTTTTAATAAAAATGTTACAAAATGAATATTTTAATTCACTAGTATAATAAATAAACAAACTATATTTGTTTAGTAATTTCCACTAATTTATTTCCGTTTGACAGCTGTTTGGACACACTGTATCTTTTTCAAAAACCAACTTAAGACTGATACTAAAACTAGATTTTTTAACAATAATAAAAGAGTCTACCTACCTAACCCTAGCAGATTTTAGCTGTAAAGATTTAACAGTGGGGAACCGTTTAGGTCCATGTGATCGTTCAATAAAATATTATGGTTTTTCCTCTTATTAATTTCTAGACTTTTCAAGTAATTTAACTTGTAACTTTTTATTAGTTGAATGCAACGTGTTAAATTCATTATTAAAATTATGATTTGTTTCTAGTAAATGTTTTGTATAATTAGAATCAATTTTTTTGTTTAATATATGTTTTGTGTTTTTTGATACGTTTATAAAAAGATCTACCCGTTTGACCAATATATACTTTTTCGCAAAAACCACATTTTAATTTTTATGCCACTAATTTTTGGACCTTATTTGTATTAGGCTTGTTATTCTTAATATATCTACCTAAAGTATTATTGGTACAAAAAGCTACTTTATGATATTAGACTTCGCTGTTTGCTTTTTTTTTATTATTATTTTTGTATGGCTTTAACGATGATGCTTACGGCACCCCTGTACCAATCCACCTATTGCTTCAAACAGAATGGACCTTCCGTAAAAGTTTAACGTAAAAACTAATATAGAAGAAGGAAACTTAAAAAGGAGGTACACTTTCGTGGTACAAAAATGGGTGAAAATTTTAACGTTGGAATTAAATATAACCGTTTATAATCTATATTTGAAAAAAAGTATCTCACAAAACACCAAAAAATGCACCAAGAAAACCAAACTTTGACGTAAATGGACGAGAACAAGTGACGTAACTTCCGCGCTTAATATCTTCGCGCTTCTTCTGTTACTAATCTACCTTTATGTAACAAAAGTGCCCATAATTGATTTGCATCAATTGTCTATCTTTAAAGTTGTATCTCGATGGTTTTTCATGATTCCAACAACATGAAGGTGTTGGAATCATGGACCTTCCAAACAATATTAAGTACTGCTGTTTTTTACGAATCGTTAAATAATTAGTTATTTCGTCATAATTTTAATTAGGAATAAATCATGTTTTAGTATATGATAAATCTGATATTTTGTAGAGACGTTACAGCTCTCAGTTTAGTGTGTGTGGTCCGTGAATTCGCAGTTTAATGTCGTCCGTAAATTCCAGGCGTAAATAACCTGAAGAACACAATGCAATTTTTTGTTTTATTCGATGTTTTGTTAAATACTTTTTTGAAAAATAGGATATAAACGTTTATAGTTCCAACGTAAAATTATCACCCGTTTTGTAACACAAATGTGTACTTTTTTGTCGGTTAGTTTTTACGTTAAAAGTATGCGAGAGTTCCATTGTGTTCTAAGCGTAAGAAGTCTTTATCAACCTTGAATTCCCTCGTATTTGAGATCAAAATATTAAACGATGCCTTCTTCATTTATTTTTGTCAGGCCTTTAACTAATTGCAACGGCAAAAAAATTTATATCGTTCATAAGCGCCATCTAGCAGTTGAAAAAACTTAAACAGCTGTTTTAAAAGCAAGAAGCAAGTTGAATCAAGTTTATTTTTATCAAACAAAAACAATAAGATTCATCCCAATAAGCTTTAAGTTCTTCAAAATTAAAGCGTAGCACGACTTACCTAGTCTGTTCAACAATATTTTACTTAATTGATTTTTGAAATGACGGTTTTAAATATTTATTCACTGGATGACACGGAGCAGAAAAATATTATTGCTTGTTTACCGGAAGGAAAGCACATTATTGGTCGAGGGGATTTGTTACATGTAAGTTTTCTATCTAGTTTATAAATATTCAGAATATCATATATATTTTACTTTTAGGTAACAGATAAAAGGGTATCACGCAAACATGCTGTCATTGAAGTATCAGATGATAAAATTACTATTACCGCAGTAAGTTCTCGTTTCTGCAATGTTTTTTTTTTTGTAATTAGAAAAAAGTCTTTAAACATATTAAAAAAATGTCACCTGAATCTAAAGCTATGAAAAGAATGCTAGTATCTATGGAGATGGTGCATTAGTCATTAATTATTGTTCTAATGTATAATTATTTTTTAGGTTCATATAAATCCTTGTTTCTTTAAAGCAGTCAATGGAAGAACCTTAACCGTAATAAAACAAAATGAAGAAAATGACCTGAATGATGGAGACCAATTTTCTCTATTACCAGAAGATTATTGGTTTAAAGTGAAAATTAAAAGGGAAGAGGATTCCCATATAAATGGTAAAAGAATTCTTGACACAAATTCCGAAGAACAAAATTCAAATTCAAACACAAAAAGAGCAAGATTATCCAATTCTAGTGTTACAAACGAAAATGTGGATCACTCCTGTACACGCACAGAGGAATCATTAAATAATGAGGCAAATGAAGCAGAAACAAGAGCTATAAATAGTGAGGAATCTAATTCATCACTGCATTTTCAAGAAACTGCATTAATAACAGATACTAGTGTGGAAAACAGACAAATAAAAGAAGAACCTAATGATACTATTAGTATACAAGATCCAAGTTCATCAGTTACTAAAGAAATAAAAAAAGAACCTACTGAAAATGTTGAAGGAAATGATCTTAATAATGTTACTAGTATACAAGCTCCAAGTTCATCAGATGTTAAAGAAGAACCCCAAGATGCACAAGCACCCCAGAATGATAACCAAAATAATAGTAATGAAAACACAAATGTTGCAGTAAGAAATGGAGCACAACCAGGACCTAGAACCCTAAGGCGTGAAAGGTGTTGGTATGGGGCTGGGTGCTTTAGGTATGAATTTATTTTTCATAATTCTTTATAGCTAGTGATTATTGTTATAATTTGTTTTCTGTAGAATCTCACTCTGTGATTCAACCTAACTTAATATATCCAAATTCAGCGAAATTAGAAATAAAGGGGCTTCTGGTTGGGGTGAGGGCTGAAAGTATTTCATCATTTGCCACATTCCACATTGTTAGTATTGTCAGAGGTGATGAATTATTAGTTTACTACCAGCTACTTCCCAGAATGCTTAAAACTCTCTATTGCCCTTCCAGAGCACAAAAGTGGGGACATAGCCTCATTTATTGAATAAATGATGATGTAACTAATAGTATTGGATAAAAAAATGAGCAAAATATTTAGCAACTTTCTTAAATTAAAACAAAATAAATATTTTAAAACAATATTTTTTTTTGTAAAAATTATTATAATTTCACCTCTGGTTATTTTCACATGTTAAAACATTTTCTTTTAACCCTGTAAAAATATTATACAAATAAATGTTTCTTTTCAGAAAGAATCCTATCCACCGTGACTCATTCAGTCACCCAGGAGATCAAGACTATGATTCAGATCCAAATGACGACCGCCCAGAATGCCCATATGGAGTAACTTGTTATAGGAAAAACCTAGATCACAGAAGAGAGTACAAACATACCACGAGGCCCGCACCTCGACCAAGTAATGTTAATGTTACGTTAAATGTTAGCAGGGGTTGTGAATATTGTGAGCATTGTCAAAGGAAAATGGGGGGTGGCGGAAAGCCAGGTTATGAGAGTGACTATGATGATTTTTGATAAAATTTGATAAAAATGAGAACTGTTTTTCACAATATTATGTATATTTTTTCTATGTTTTCGATTCAAACTAATTGCATTTAAAATGTTTGCAATAAATGTGTAATTTGTAATGTTTTGTATTATAATATATTACCTGTTGAGAAATATTAAATTCATATGTGCATTTTTTAAAATTTTTATTCGGGTACATGTTGTGGTTTGTAGGGATTTCAAATGTAGTTTCAAGTACTAACTGAGAAATGACCCTAAAGCTTCCTATGAAGACAAGTTTATAGCAGTAAATCTGGTTTAATTTAAAATGATAAGTTCACATAAAAATAGGCATTTAAACCTAGTTCAAAAAAAAACTCGGTTTTTATAAAATTGAAGAAATTATTAAATTTTGACATATCCCGCTAAATCAAAAATTGACTTGAAAAACTGAAAATGCTTACTATAGTTCTTGGTTCGATCCCGCCTAGAAACATGAATCTTTTTTAATATTTTACTTTGTTTATTCATGTGAGACTTAACCTCATTTTAATGTCCATCAAATATATATATTAGTAGTGGTTTGTGTTGTTGTGCTTTAGTGTGTTTTATTCTATTTGTATGTTATTGTTTTAGGATTTGTGAGTGTGATTATTTACTAAGGTTCTCTCTGTTGTTTGTAGGTCTGATGATGCTCAAAAGGGCAAAACACGTGTCATGTTTGTTGTAAATTGTAAAACTATAATTTAATGAGACCGAGACTTGGAGTCTTTTTCTATGTTTGTTATTAATGGGATGAGACAAAAATGACTAGAAAATTAATGTTATTACCTAATATTATTTAAGATGTCAGTTGTTATAAGTAGTTAGTAGTAGCAGTAGTTGGGGGAGGTCTAGAAACCTGACTGGTAGGCCTATAAGACCCTTTCAATCTACCCCAGACCCTCCCTCAACCAGCACCCACCACCGGGTTTCCGTCCTCAAATCTACCTGTCCTCCAAGTCTAGCAAGCTCACCTGCCTTCTCGTTACCCTCAATTATAAAACATTAAATTCTAGTTAATTTAATTCGTTTCAATTTTACTCTAGTGAAATACCATGGTTTATTACTAATTATTAAGTTTCTGAGAGCATACATGTATTTTCTGAACGCCCATCTTAAAAAAGTCTCTGAAATAATAATGGTAACTAGAAAAGTCTGTCATTTTTGTCTTGGTTGACTTTCTGTTGTAATTTTATCTTTAGCTCTAAAACATATGTGGTCATTTACAGTTAATAAGTCCCATTTTTTTCACAATTAGATGGCAGTTAAGTAATATAAATGTTGCATATGATGCAGTTGGTAGTGGGTCCTCCAGGCCGTCCCTCAGGAAGCCATTGAAAAACCATAGGCAGGGGGATTCTCAAGGAATGTTTTCAGCCCCTGATGAACTTTTTTTCACGGGGTGGCAAGGGGACTTCGCGAACATCCCCAAGTTGGCCAGGATGTCTGATTGAATTTTGCTGCTTTTTGACCCATTTTGAGGGTTCACCTCCAGGTACCCCTCTGTTAACAGAGACAGTGTACATGGAGAAGCGTATCTCTCACCCTTAGCCTTCTGGAGTGGCGAAGGGGCAAAATGGGTCTATCTGTATTTAAGAGAATTTGAATGTAATGAGCACCTAGGGGCTTATGTAGGATTCCAGTGTAGTCTGTTTGTGTTGACGAGTCACAAAGAAAGGGTCTGTCAGGTCTTTAGTAGTATGATTTATATTTGTTATTCAACTTCTCTTTACTCTGTTTCATCTCGTGTAAAGTAGCCTATGTAAGAGGGTAAATTAGCCACCTCCTTACGGCCTTTCTATGGCGAAGTCTTCAATATCTCCTCAACTTCCAATTTTGTTACCTTATTCATACTATTAGAGTGCCCACCACCTTATGTAATAACTTATTCTAACCTGGCCTTCTCAGCTATGCCACTGTACTGCTGTAATGTACTAGTAGATTATATGGTAGTATTCACATCCAAATATCATAAAAATTAATAATGTAATAACTTATTCTAACCTGGCCTTCTCAGCTGTGCCACTGTACTACTGTAATGGACTAGTAGATTATAATATAAAGATAAATATCATAAAAATTGTAAACGATAAATATATCATACTGTATTTCTTTTAAATTACAAGAAAGATCTATATCGATCTGTTCTAAAATTACATAGAATTATGTACGAGTGAACGTTTATCGGTTAGCAGATTTAGTTTGTACTGTAAATTGTTTTAATTATCCTTTATAAAATAAACAATAATTGCATACTTGCTATATTCATATTCATTTTCCTATTATTGGAATATTTTTAGTTGCATAATTAGGATCCTAAAGCTCGGTTGGCTTTCTAATATAATTTTCTTTCAGAAATAATTATTTGTGTTATCAGTAATGAGTGTTTATACAAGTTAGGAAAAGTTCTAAAGAATTTGTAAGGTAAGTTTTAAATATAATTTTTTTTTGTTTTTGTTGTAACTAAGCTGTATTTAATGTCTTGCCTTATACATTCTGTTAGAGCTATTCCATACTTTTAAGTTATATAACCAAATATTTACAATGAAATTCTGTAAGGAATAGATTCATAGGGAAAACTTTATTTCACAGGCTAAGTTATCAAAAAATTTTAATGTGCAATATTTTGCAGTTCCACTGTGTTTCTTGTTTTTTTATTGCGTTTTCTAAGAAATAACAAAGTAAGCCCTTCAGGTAATATCCATTTGACCTTTAATGTATACAAATTTTACTCAAAAAGGTTTATAAACTACCAAAAGAGCTTTGGAAAAACTATTAGAATTGATTATTTTAGAATGTTTTAGTTAATAGTTCATTCAACTTTTTTTTTTTATTTCAGGACCTCAACCTGCTGCAATCAGTCCTCCAGGCTCACCGACTCAACAAAACAGTCCACCTAACAAGAAAAAACCTAAAAGAAAAGCGGCTAAGAAAGGCAAGCCTCAAACTACCGACTTTGACAGTGAAGATGATTACGATGATAACGATCCATTTCTTAACGACGACTCGAGTGATGATTTTGAACCCAGTGATAATATAGACAGTAGTGACACCGATTGGGAGGACTCGCAAGAAATTGAATCCCAGGAAAGGAGGCGCATGCTTAAAGAAGCCAAGAAGTTTACAAAGGCCAAAAGGAAGGATTAAGAATTCAAAGAAGAAAACTTTGAATAGGATAAAATAGCAATTTTTTATTTAACAATAGATGATCGGAAGGTTAAAAAAATGACTATGTAGTTTTTTGTAACGGACATCCTGTATATTTGGAATTAGGTCGAGAGTGTCTCCTAATTCTGAAAATATTTACTCATTTGTTTATTTTCACATATACTACAGATACATAGTTTCCAAATGGTACATGACCATGATAAGACAACCAACAAGATCAATATTAATATAAGTCTAGGTAAGATACATACAATAGTAAAAATGTCATATAAGCTATTGTAAAAAACAAACGCCTTAAAGAACTCAAACTAATGTGAATTATATCTATATGAGAAAAATATAGTTTAACACTTTTCTATAGAAGGGGCAATAGGTGCTTACTTAGGAGATCTCCAATGATCTCAAACTGCATAATTGTAGTATCATTTTATAGCTCAGATCGGCGCAAAGAAATTGATGCTTATACAGGAGATATACTTAGTTATAATACTATCAGTATGGTAGTTAAACTTATGTTTTGTATCAAAAATCACACCAAGGTTACAAAGTACAACTTCTAAAGGTTTATTATTGACTATGTGGGTGAAATTAAGGGTATGCAGTTGGTGAAAGCACATGCTTTTGTATTTAATATTGAGTTTCATATGGTTTTTTTGTATCACAATGTGAGTGGCTCTAAGTCACCTTGTAACACTAGACTTCGTAAAAAACTAAATCATCATTATATTGTATTATTTTGACTAGTCAAAAATATATAATATCATTAAGGCAGAAAAAAGCAACGATCCTATATGGAGTTTCTGGAGGACATCAGACGTTAGTAATATCTCGTGATATGTGGTCCAGCTGTACTAACAGATTATTGAAGATTACTTAAGTAAGAACCAAGCCAACAATGCCAGTAGATGAGAGTTTCCTCAACAGAAGGCTTATAGTGAACACTATCAAGTCTGTATTAATTACTTCCACTTGCTGACAGAACCAGTGAGGAATTCCTGCGATACATTGCCAAGTTTATGCACATCAATAAGATTGATAATTCTTAAGGTTCTGTTTTTAACCAGACTTAGAAACTGAAAAAAACTTTGACCTTTTTTAAAATGCCATGAAAAGACCTTGTAGACTACTTTCATAAGCGATCTGCCAGGGTCAAGTAGCACTTTTTTAAGAGAACGGAGGAAGGTCATCAATGCCTGCACTCTTTGTTGTATCAAGCTGTTTTAGTTTACTCGTAATGTCTGCACTTTGAACCTGATAAGTAAACCGTGTTAAAATAGGTTAAACCTCAAAAGCACTTAAACGATTAATCATAGCGCGTATAGGAAGACAGGAGATACTGAGCAAAATCGTCCGTAATAACTTGCTTATTGGGCAGATGTAATGTGGAGAGAATGCCTGTGTCTTGTTTAAGAGAGTTGATGACTAGGACCAGAAATATTTAATGATTGTCGATATCATGTGCACGTGTATATATATATATATATATATATATATATATATATATATATATATATATATATATATATATATATATATATATATATATATATATATATATATATATATATCTTCTTGAATATAGGTATATTTGTTGTACATTCTATTCTTCTGCCCAATAAATAGTTTATCCATGTTCATACAAACTACATATTTAGTAATTTATGTTAAAGATTTCTTTATTTAAATAAATCCAAAATAGCTCATAAACAGTTTGTATGAAATGTGAACAAATCATATATTTTTGAAATTAGTGGAGACCAGCCTTTTAAACCAATGCATCATATACAGGGTTCACCAGTAAAAAAAAAAAAAGCCTAAGTTGTCACTTTTACTTAACCTTCCTATTGTCTTTTTTTAGTTTTATAATTTTTGTACTCTTGTAGGAAAAGCTGTAAGCATCACACTATATCTGAAGACCGGGTACCTCACTTTTTCATGTGATATTCCTTTTTATTTTCAATTTATTACTTATAAAGTTGATTCAGTTATTAATAAAATGTTTCTATTTACTTGTAAAATATTTGCAGTGTTGTTTTTTATTTAGCTATGTATGTGTAACATTTTTTTATCTGTAATCTATCTAGCTTGGGAACAAAGCTTGGACTGTAGAGCAAAGGCAAACATCATATCACCAGGTAGTTCGGTGCAGTGCCCAGGGGCCCAGAGGCAAAGGGCCCCCCACTAAAATCTTAATTAGACCACAAATATTGTTAAATAAGAAAAACAATTCCCTTTAACTTTCTATAAGTTACTATTCACTTATTCCTGGAATAACAGGTCTGGAATCTATCACAGTCAAATCAATTCAGCAACTCGAAGAAAGGGGCTGAAATAAAGAAACTTCCCATTATAAAAAACGTTTAATAATAAGTTGACCTTTAACAAATCCAAAGATCTCTTTTCAAAGACCCGAAAAAAGAAAATATGAGCTTCAGTAAAATCTACTACTCGTTTGTTACACAGAATGGTATCTTATGGACGCTGCTTGCCGCCTTAACTTCATACTATTTCATATCGGTAGTAACCAATGAAGTGGAGGTATTATGGATTGGAAGAATAGTTTAGCATAGCTGTACTGAATTGTGGGAGAAAAATAAGTAGAATATAAAGTTTCTTTTTGGAAAAATGTCTACTGAATCTACGCGATACTTGAGTAACGCAATACACCATGAGCTAATCCACAGTTATGTAAAATACGTCTGGGATAAACTTGTATCTGAAATAAATTAAGAATTTTTGTCAGAACGTTCAACGCTGAACCCAGATTAGATGATTTCATTTAAATTATTAGCGTTTTTGTTGGTCATTTATTTCAATTTTAAAGCCCATTGGGCATCTTAGTAACAGAAGAATAATAAAATTGGCTATTTTAAATATCAAAATTACCATTAGGACAGTAAAGTATTATTTAATCGTATTTACAACCCATAAGGGGAGACCCATAGAGGTCGCTGCAGCCCCATAATCCTCACCCCCTTCGTCGTGCCCTTGAGGGTACATGATGAGCTGTGTTTACAATGACGTTCAAGCAATATTGAAGCAGGGTTTTAACAAATGGTGAACTATGTGCACTGTGCCGCTCGTAATATTAATTTAGTGATTTTTTCTACTCTATAAATCATTTATACTGTCTTTGGACTTGGTATTGAAAGGTGGGACCTCCTGATTTCAATTACAGTTGAGTTAGGTATCACTCTAAAGAAGCTTACCACCGGTTTGTCGGAAGGATACAATTAATTGCAAGATTACAAATTCGATATTTTGACATATTTTAAAGGCTCTCACAAAAAATTGATTGAAATCATCTAAAAAAAAATCAAGAATTTTGAATTTATTTCTAATACCCTCTTTATGTTTAGAAGTTAAAATCAAGTAAACTTTTCAGTTTTGCTTAGATTTTCAATTTAAAATTGGAGATAATTATTTTAAGGCTACTATTTATTATTATATTATTGATATTATTGGCTTTCAACTAAAAGAAAGGCCTGCTATGCTTTCTATACAAAAAAAAATAGTTCTTAGAACATCGAAATTCATTCGTAAAATACAACTGAAGCAACTTTACACAAATGTGATAGCTTATGTGCTGAGTTTCCGAAAATTTTAAGCAATTGTTTTCCTAACCAGTTTGCTATGTTGTGGGAGTTGGCTTAACCTGACCTTAAAAATGATATAACAAATCTATATACAGCATGGGGGAGCCCATGAACATATTTTGCACTGGGGCCTACAGACCTTTAGATCCGCCACTGCTGTAGAGTGAATGTCCCATCTCTACAAAACGACAGCCGATTATGATTTATTGCATTCTGCTGTTGGGAAGCAGCACAATGACCATGGTTTTGTGTCCTTGTAGATCTATAGCAACGTTTTTGAGATTTTAGTGGAGATCCTTACATTGCACAGAGGGGCCACTCTAGGTAAAACTCACCAAAAACTGTAAAATCAAAATTTAGGTAACTGAGAAAAATAACCACCGTAGACTTATGCCTATAAATCCTTCTTTCCAAATCACATTAGCCTTGGATTGTCAGTGTGATAAAACAAATGATAAAGCTTGTCAAAAATAGCTTCAAGACGCGTTTATGGTTTTAATTTTTCAAGTGCAATAATTATTGATTTTTTCGGGCTACTCTTTGTGCTATAATAATTGAATTTACTTTGATAATAGTCATGCAAAATAATCGGCAAGGTAAGTGGATCATTATTGTATAAAACATTTTTATTGCTGTATTTTACTGTTGTTCCAAGGAGGCATTTCCATGAGTTCTTCAAAAATTAACAAATTTATTCAAACATAGGATTTGTCTTAGACAAAAAGTAGCAAATTCTGCCGTATTCAGTGTGGATTTTGGCATAGTTTTTTTCGTAAACATTTTTACTTAAAGTGGTATTGCGCTTAGCTGCTAGTTTTTGCTTATAGTGCCGTAATTTAGGCAGGCGCAGGAGGGTGATATTTTCGTAACCCTATTACTAGAACTGGCAGTCGGCCAACTTTTTTTAATTTTTTTGTTTCTTGTTTTGTTATCTTATGTGTGATCCTAAAATGTAAAAATCATATAATTATCAAAACAATTAATTACATATTCGTCTATAATATGCAGCCTATGAAAACCTTAATTAAATCGGAATTTATGGACATGTTGGTCTTTTCCCGTCTTTTTTTATTAGGATTTACTTTCGACACATGTAAAAACTGTTTTTGCAAGTGTGCCGAAAGTGAAATAGGTAATATTTTTGTATTAATAAAATTGCTATAAATTTTTTTGTTGTTTTAGATTATTTGAACTTAGAAATTAGTCGAAGAGATCTGTGGGAAAAGATTAAAGAATGTCCTTCAAAAAAACAAAACCGACAATGCACATATCTTAAAGAATACATAAGAAATTTAACGAATTGCCCAACTGGTAAGTTTCGGATTATTTCAAACCAAATTTCAAAATTTATGTTTGACTTGAAAGCAAAATGGCAAAAAGCTTGCAGAGTTACGTCAGTTTTTGCTGAAACCAATAAAACCTGGCTAGATACCAAAGTGGTCTTTACCGACTTTACACGCGCATTAGATCAATCTAAAATTGGCCGCCCTTTGACAGATTTTTCAGTTAGTTGCGAAAGTAGTAAGCGTCAGAAAACTGCTGATCTGCGCAAGGAGAATACGGTCGAGGTTATCTGTTATGCGGCTCAAATGGAACTTAGAAAATCTGGTAACGTGCAAGCCTCCAAACTATTACAAGAAATTTCCAAGAATCCTGCGAGAGCTACTGAATATATAAGTGCTTTAAATAAAAGTATGTCTGCAGATAGTAAAACACAATTGCCACCAGAAGAGGCACTTTCAGTTTTGGTGGAAGCGAACTTATCTCGTAATCAATATAATATAATTAGAGAAAAGGACAAAGCCAGATTTCCCTCATATAAAGTTGTGCAACAAGCCAAGCTTGCATGTTACCCTAATAATATAAAAGTTGGTTCCACTTGTGTAGAAGTTGAACTTCAATCCCTAGTTCAGCACACCACCAAGAGAATATTGTTATTACAAAAAGAAGTTCTGGGTAGATTTGATCGCCAAATACTAAAGAAGTTAGTGTTGATATGCAAATGGGGTTTTGATGGCTCCTCTGGACAACAAAATTATAAACAAAAATTTGAAAATAACTACGATACGGATTCAAGTGCATTTGTAACATGGCTGGTTCCTATAAAACTAGTATGTGGAAACCCCAAATCCGAAGACCCGAAACACGTTATTTGGCAAAATCCCTGTCCGTCTTCTCCGCGATATTGCCGCCCTATCCGGATTCAGTTTACTCGGGAAACCACAGAAACATCAAAACAGGAGCAAAACTTTATTGAAAACCAGATAGAAAGTCTTCAGGAAACAACAATTGAAATTAGTAACATAACTATATGTGTTAAATATATCTTTATTTTAGCCATGATTGATGGTAAAATAAGAAATGCACTAACAAATAACAAAAGTACGCAAAAATGTTACATTTGTTCTTCAGGACAAAAAGATTTTAATAACATTCAATTAATGATTTCAAAACCTTGCGATGTCTCTTTATACCGTTTTGCCATTCCCGTCTTGCACTCTCGTATCCGGTTTTTTGAGTATATTTTGCACCTTTCGTATAAACTACCAGTAAAATGTTGGCAAGTTAGAAACGCTACTGATAAGGAAAAAGTTTTTGAAAATAAAAAAAGAATTCAACAAGAATTTAAACAGGAATTAGGATTAATAATTGATCAACCAAAACCGGGATACGGGAGTAGTAATGACGGAAATACGGCAAGACGTTTTTTTGAGAACGCGGAAGTTTCCTCTAATATAACACATCTTGATTTAGAGGTTTTTAGAAGGTTAGGTGTTATTTTGGAAGTAATTACCAGTTATCATAACATTAATGTGGATTTATTCAAATTGTATTGTCTGGAAACAGCACAAATTACTCGTAGATAAATATCCTTGGTGTTATATGACGCCAACAGTTCATTTAATTTTAATTCACGGTGCAGAAATTATTCGTTCCGTTCTTCTTTCAGTTGGTCAGCTCTCAGAAGAGGCTGCAGAAAGTAGAAACAAGGATTTTAAAAAATATCGAGAAAGATTCGCTAGAAAAATTGCTCGAGAGAAAACTAATGAAGATGTTTTCAAGAGGCTTCTTCTCTCTTCAGATCCTTTCGTTACTGGTAACAGAAAAACTTTAAAATTAAAAAGAAAGAATTTTTCTAGCGAAACTTTATCCATGCTTCTACCACCCGATGTTAATGACCAAATTAGTCATGTTTCTGATAGTGATAGCTCTTCGGATTGTAATTTTGATTAAATATTAGTTTTAAATAATTTTTGTTCGAATAAGTTATAGATCTTAGTTTATTGCCTTTATTTTCAGTTAATACATTATCAAACCAAAGATCAAACCACCGACACATTATTATGAAAGCATTTTATTATTTTTTTTAATATTAAATTAGTATTTTGATAATGTTTATAGCAAAAGAAAATAGTAGTATTTTCTTTGGTTTGAAGTGTGTCCTGTAGCAAAATATTCCGTTGTGTTTTATTTGTTCTATGTTGCCACTCTTCAATTTAATTTATCTCCAACAAATGTAACCTCAAGCAGGGATAATTTTGTAATAAAAGATAGAAATTAATATCTCTCCTAATACCTACTTTGCTGTTTTACTATTTGAATTTCCCACACATTTTTCAGGAATAGCCTGATGTACTTTTAAAAGGTGTCAATTATAATGAGACACCCTGTATAGTGTGAATAATATCTCTGGTGATATTGGTTTGTTACATTTACACTTTAAACACATTCCTGAATGCAAAAGTATAAGCTTTAATGTTTTCCAGAATTGTTGGTATGTTTTGATACTTTTGGCCCCACTGTGCATTGCATCGATTCTTGCTTTGTAGTGAAACACCCACGATTTATCAGCAGCAAAATCATCATCAGCCAAAGCTGCCAAATTTGTAACTTGCACAACTTTTGTTCAGGAGTGTGCAGTTTTGGAATTCAAAATGCTGACATTGACTGTTCTCAGATCAAATTTTCACCTTCCACCGGACTAAAGACGTAGTCAGAGGGGGTCCATGGGGTCTGGACCTCTGTAACTCAAAAAATATTTTGGTTTTTTACATACCTTAATCTAGTAGTTCATATGTTTCCAGACCCTCTGTAGAAGATAACATCATACGGACAAAATCACTAAATATTCATCAAAATATAAAAAGGTTCAGTGGTTTTTTTCCATATTTTGGAAAGTTTCGCACTTCTCTATTTAAATTCGTTAAAAAAAAATCGGTAGAATTATTAGAAATTTGGTCACCATATGTGTTCTCAAAGTTCACAGAGATGTCGGTTGAAAAAAATAAACCATCGTATTTGAGGAAAAGATCAGTATCATTTTTGCTCAGCATATCCTTACATTTATTTCACATGCAATGTTTTAGCAGATATTGGCAAAAAACTAATTTTGTTGCACTTGTTGTCATACTAGTGGCGGCTCCAAGGGGACGCGGGTGAAGCGCCGCTTCACCTACATTTTCGAATCAATTTACTTAAAAATAGAAATATTTTTAAATATTAAGCATTTTTATAATAAAAATGCAGTATGTTTTACAAAAATTCACATTATTTACTTAATTATACCATTATTTTCTATCAAAACTAGTGCGTTATATACTCAAAAATAATAATGACTTAAAAACGTAGCGAGCTGAACACCTTTTCATAAGAGCGACCCGTATATATACATATATATACATATATATACATATATATATATATATATATATATATATATATATATATATATATATATATATATATATATATATATATATATATATATATATATATATATATATATATATATTTGAGGAATCACAATCAGCGGTAACAAATTCCGCATCAGATTCCCCCCTCACGCCGGTTATCGCGCTTAGATTTGTTTACGGCAGTTGCTATGGCAACGCAATGGTGAATATCGGTAAGCCAAATAGAGATGGGAGCGGCATAAAACTGCTGCTGCAGGCGCTTGTTCACTTGCTATAGAATTAATGTAAATTAGTGCGTTCGGATAATCGGAGGCGGAAGCAGTTTTTTGTTTCGTGTCTGATTTTTTCAGATGATATAAACATATATATTTTTTCGACCCTATGTTGCCATATAATGAAAATGGTAAACCAATTTGGGTGAAGCTGTCATAAATGCACCCCTCCTAGCTCCGGGCAAAAGATCATCCTTAACATTAAGAAATACCTGGTGTGAGTTTAGTTATTATCCTAAAAGACATGACCTTTTCTTTCTCTCAGCACCCACCTGAAAGCGCAAAGGCGGCAAATGAATTGTATTTTGTCCCTATTTTTGAATATCGAAATCTGGCAATCCTAATCAAGGTTTATTCAAATTCTGGACACATTTTAAAAGTTTGTTAAAAACTTATAATCGACCACCTTTAGTTAAAGACGTATTGAATGCACAATGACTTTTGTTTACTTACACTCATCTTCAATTTGAATAAACTTTAGTTAGTAGAGACCATGGAAATGCATTGCTTATGGCAGGGATTTCAGCATACAAAAGTTCTAGTTTAGATTTTCTGTAATATCAAAACGACGTAGGTTAGGGGGTGAACGTTATGCATAATAACTCTGTACTTTGTTTATTAAGTAATCAGTTTAGACTTACTTCTCGAATTGTATTTTTTTGTTCTACTACACCTTAAAATAATACTCAACCCACCTCGTATAATGTTATACTTTAAAAGCTTTTTAGAAAAGATATTCCACTTTTCCATCGCTGCTGGATACACAGGAACATAAAGGAATTAGTCAAATTCAAAGGACCAAGTTTCTCAATTTTATAAATAACACTGAATACTATATAAGTGGTCAGAAATAAACTACTAAAAACATTATATGTTTATTTTTATCTATATAAAAATTATTTCTATAAAATAATGTATGTACATACATTTTGCAATTACAAAATAAAGCAATGATTGAATTAACTTAGGTCAGTTTTGAATCACAGAAAAAAACTTTTTGCCGCAAGTCCAATTCTAGAAAATTGTATTAACCTGATACGTCGTAATTTATAATCCGACGCACGGATCTTGGGCTGCGACGTCGGGCGGTAAAACGCATAAACACATAGCTTTGTGTGTTGTTGCACTCGATTATATTTGCGGGTTTATTCGACTCGTCGGAACCTTTAATATTTTTTGCCCGCGTAGTTTCTCTAGCTCACGATTCGTGCGTCAGATTTTAACTTGTTTGTTAACAAATAAATCGAGCCCTAAATTTCGTGTCTGTCGGTTTGTCAGATTGCCAGACACAAATGTAACCTTTTGTAAAATATAAAAATGAAAACTATTTTTTACAACCATCGCTCACAATATTTGTTTAAAACAAGGAGGCATGTTTCGCTACACAGCAGCTTCGTCAGACGTTACATGTGGAATATCACGTTGTTTTAAACATAATGGAAGTGTCTGTAATAGTTTTTATTTTTACATTTTGCATAACATTTGTTATAGATTTCCACCTAGTATCGGTTGATATAATCTTACACAAAAAATGTATTATTATTATTATTATTACATCTTAAGATCAAGAATATGTTCACAATATGTTTTTGATCACTATATATAGTTAAAGAAAAAACTCTTATTCTATCAATTATTACACACTTTTAATTTTACTGTCTATATGTTGTACAGGGTGTCGCATTTTGGGTACTTTTGCGGGATATCTCCGTTATTTTTGTAGATAGAAAGTTGAGGTTTACGCGACAGTGTGCTACTTTTTCGTGAAACTAAAGATGTCGTTAACAAAATTTTCATAGCCCTTTTAGTTTTTAAGATACAGGGCTAAATTGAAAATGTTGCATTTTCAGGCACCCCTCGTTTTTCAACTATCAGATAACTTATCGAAAATGTGAAAACTGTTTCTTATATTGCTTTTTCCGTAGAACTCAATTTCTGCAGAATTTTCATTACTCTGTACAAAACATACCAGCATATCATATTTATCATATGCTATCATTATTCGAAGAAATTGACATAATAATATCAATTAAATAAAAATACAAAAAGAACGTTTATAAACTGTTTTATAAACCAAGAGTCGATCCAAAAGCTGATGAGATAGACAAATATTTGACATTTACTTTTGTTTGTTGTCATAAACAATAGCCATAGCCTACTAATAAATTATGCATTTAATTTCAGAAAATTTGTCTTTATTTGCGTGTTTCTGTGCATACTATTATATATTTTGGAAAAGGTAAAAAACAGACAAACTTTATAGTCTATAAATATACAGGGTGTTCCATTTAAAAAATGAAGTAGGGTCCAATAACTTTTTGACTTGACCCTGTATACTAATTCCGAAGTTCTTTGGGAAAAGTTATATAAGAAACAGTTTTCACATTTTCGACAAGTTATCTCATAGTTGAGATACGAGGGATGCCCGAAAATGCAACATTTTCAATTTAGCCCTGTATCTTAAAAACTAAAAGGGCTGTGATAATATTGTTAACGGCATCTTAAGGTTTACGAAAAGGTAGCACACTATCGCGAAAACCCTATAAAAATAATACCTGGTGTTGAAACATTTAACATATTGTACTACAGCCATGTCAAACTCAGAGTCACTGGTGGGCCAAAAGCATGAAGACCATCAACCAGGTCTTAAACACCTTATCTTAAACACGACAAACCTTATCTTAAACACGACAAACTACTGAAAATCTTGAGAAAAAGTACTATTATAGGACAAGTATGTTTATTAAATTTCCAATAAAAAGGACATTACAAAAAACTACAAACATTAAATTCTTTTGCCAGATATTTAACATCTTTTGTCTTTAATTAAGTTGTCTATTTGTGGCGCGAATTTATCGGCAGAAATAACTTTTAAAACTACGTCCAAGTGTGTGTTCGTCAATCGCGATCTTGCGGGAGATTTGTTTCCTTTCATCAAAGAAAATAGTTGTTCACACTTATAGGTACTTCCAAACATTGACAGGATTTTACAGGCAAATTTTCTCATTTCTTGGTATTGAACAGGCAAGTACTTGTACTTTTGTTTTAAATGGGTCTTGACACTGAATCTCAATTACTTCCAATTGCAAGTGAAGGGGAACTTTATCAATATCGATAGTGAAAAGACCAGTCAATAGAGAGAAATTTTGTTTTCTTGGGTCTTAAAATCCTGAAAACGCTTCCCAAATTCTGCCAAAAGGCTTCTCATTGTCTCTGAATATGTTTTGTATGATATTGCGACACTTGTGCTTTCCTGATATGTCTTACAAGTCAGAAAATGTGACAGATTATCCTCTGCTAACTGTTTTTCCCACATCATCTTACACTTGAAAGCTTTCACATGATCATGCATATCTGTAATAACTTGATGTGGTCCTTGTAATTTCGTATTTAAGTCCGACAAGTATTTTGTAATATCTACCATAAATAAAAGATCTTTTAAAAAAGTACATCGCATAATAAGCTGACTTCTTCTCTTTTTGTTCCCATGAAAACGCGTATTTCTTCTTTGAGTTTCCAAAACCGGTCGAGTACCATTAAACATGAAAACCATCGCACCTCTGCATGATATGGTAAACCAGTGTACACGTTCTAATTCTCGTAAAAATGCAGAAAACTGTCGCTGATTAAGCCCTCGTGACCTTATAAAGTTTATAATTTTTTTCACTGACTTTAAAACACTTTCCAACTTGATCACTTTTGAGCATAAAACTTCTTGGTGGATTATACAATGAATATGATGAAAATCTGGTTTGTCACTGCCCGTTTTTCTGATCTTTGTCTGTAATATTTTACCGAAGCCATTTTTTACTCCAGTCATTGAAGGAGCTCCGTCTGTTGCAACGGAACACAGTTTTGACAAATCTAAATTGTACTTTTGCAGAAGTCTATAAACAGCATTGAAAATATCCTTTCCAGTTGTTGTAATATGCAATGGTTCAAACTCCAGTAATTCTTCATACACATTGATATCTGTATCACCCGCACGAAGAAAAACAGCGAGTTGCGCCACACCACACACATCCGTACTTTCGTCACAGGCAATAGAAAATGCAACGAAAGAGTCTGATTTTGTTTTTATCTGATCACTTTTATTGGCAGCCAACTCAGTAACTCTTTCTGACCATGCCTGTATACTTGTCAAACATAGTTTTATGAATATCATAGTGAGTATAATATATAATTTTGGGACACCGACTGTACTATTACAAATCAAACAAATAATTTTTTCTTTCACTTCACAGCAAAAAAACTCTAATTTCCACTTTTCTTGAAAGATACAATGCTCATCTACAAGTTTCCTCTTACTTCCACTTGGTTTTTAAAGAGACATGTTAAAAACTGTATCCGAAATAAATTATAATAAGTACTGTTAAGTGTTGTAACAATAAGTGCGCAACTCAACTCAATCGAACACGGCTTATATACGGATTGTGATTTCTCGAGTTCTTTCCAGAATGTTCAGATAGCGTCATCTGTGATTTTGCGCAATAGAATTTCATGGAACAAGCCAGATAACGTTTGGCTTCAGGTTGAGTATGTGTAGTTCCTAACCATAGACGGCACTATGTACAATTGTACATTTTATTATACTAATCGTTGTTGCAGCGGCGCGCGCTGGTTTTTAACTTGTTCGCATGCTACATTATCTGGCTGTTTTCAAAACTGATTCGGGCCGCATGTTTGACATGGCTGTTGTACTGCCTATACAAGTTCAAATTAAATCTTTTTTTATTGTATTGCTATGACCTTCAAATGTGCTGTCAATTTTTAAATTTTCTATCATCCTGTACATCAGATGTGAAATTGTTCAATAACATTTTAAGTTAAGTTATTTTTTAAGCAATTTTATGGAGATTACACATTTGTGAAAAAATTAAGAACATACCAGTTTTTACCCTTGTTAACTTAATCCACGGAAATAATGTAAATTCTAAGTAACTTGAGTAAGTTTTCTTTTCTGCCAGGTTTAACCAGATCCTTTTAACTGAAGTTCAATATTAAAAGTGGTTTCCCACTGTATTCTATGGTGTTTAGACTCAGCATCTTCAGCAAATTAAAAATTTATTATATTTTGTAAAAATTATACATTTTCGATGGAAAATACAAACATACAAAATAAAAACAGCAAATATAAGACGACAGTTTCATGATATGGGCAAGACTGGGAGTTCCTAGGACATTTAAATAGTATTCACCCAAATATAAAGTTTACTATGGAGACTCAATTTTATTTTTCCACCAAAATCCCATTGGTTTTCAAGAAGCTTCTTTCCTACACAGCATCCTGAAAGAATTAACATTTGGTGGAAAGTAGATTTCTTGGTACATATGTAATTGTCAGCTTAAGAAGTTTTTTCCTTTACTGGCATTGAATGATTAGCTTTACTTAGCCCTTACTAAAACTTTTCGAACATCCTATATCAAGGTCAATGCCAAATCAATCAGGAAACTTAATATTCTTAAAGCCAACCATATTTCCATAAAACTTATATAAGACACATTCCATTAAAATTTCTAATTTAACAAAATATCATAAAATTATCTAAATTTAAATTGTCTCTCACTTAACTAAAAAAATCAGTCATCTATCTCAATAATTTCAACACCACTTGTATTTGTTTCATTTTTGTCCAAATTAAACTTATCATTGTTATGTTGCCGAGAAAGATGTCGGTTATAGGCTAGACGGTCACAACAAACAAAATCACAAAACTCACAATTCAGTGGCGGCTGAACTCCTGTATGTCCAGTTTTTTCAAAATGCTTTTCCAAGGAATCTTTATTAAAAAACAGTACATTACACACTTTACATAGGCGACGAAACTTCTTGCATATTTTACTGTGTTTCAGATGTATTTCGATTTCACTTTTCGTGCCTATAAATGAGCAATTATATCCAGTACACTCAACCATATCTTTCCCTGAAAAAACTTGTTCTATTCTGAGATTTTTAATTAAATCATTATTATTTGGACTATTATCAGCCTCTTTTTGCAAATTTTCATTAACCGTTTGTACATTTCCTTTCACCGAAGAAACTTTATCAATGTTTAGGTTAGTTTTACTACAGTCTGTTACAGTTTTTTCTTGAAAGAAGAAATTTTTGGGGGAACACGTTATAAGATGTCTTCTAAGAGTTCCTGGTGATTTGAACAGTCTAGCACATACAGGACACTCAGGAGCATCAACATCGATCTCCACTACAGTACCATCAACAGATACAGTTTCCCTAAAATAAGAATGATTTAGTATTAAAAATATAATGCAGTACTTGTTTTTTTTTTCATAATTAAAATTTATACGGACTGAAAATACCATATCTCTAAAACTTGGTAACATTGATGGAATTGATGTCGCCCATATAAATATTTTTAAGAAACGGCTAAAGAAACATTTGTTACACCAAACATTGTATAGTGTAAGTGAGTTTACTCAGATGTGCCTTTTGTTTTTGTGCTGTCATTTATTTGCCTACATTTTGTTACCTTTTAATTTTAGTTTTTATTATTTGACGTTTTCTTCAATTATTGTTTTTTTTTAAATACTTTTCAAATTAAGAAATAAATGATTTGATTTGATTTGGATACTGCTTTGTGTTTGTAGTCTACCTGACAACTGTCGAAACCTAATCCTAATATTCGATAAATACCACATAATGAGAGATATTCTGAAGTAAAAAATGAAAGTAAATATTTGGTTGATGCATGGTATTTAATTTTTATCTCTAACACTGAACATACGACCGGTTGTCTTAGATATAAAATATTTATGTTCTTTAATTTACTCTTTAAAGAGATATCATGGAATTCTTAAATTAATGGAATGGAAATATGGAGGTAAGGAAATGCCAGAATCCATGACCTTATATTTTCCAATTTTACTAAGGATGAGATTACAATGACGATTCATTCTTTAAATATGAAAATATAAATAAATAAATAATAATATATAATGATCCTCATCCTATTGATCTCACACAAATCATCTTGAAGCAGCATCTCACTGGTTTGTAC
Organism: Kuschelorhynchus macadamiae; assembly: GCA_030620095.1. Taxonomy (NCBI): domain Eukaryota; kingdom Metazoa; phylum Arthropoda; class Insecta; order Coleoptera; family Curculionidae; genus Kuschelorhynchus; species Kuschelorhynchus macadamiae. The sequence continues at coordinate 267,693 of JAUTXW010000584.1, read as the reverse complement.
AATATTTATTGCATAAATGGATTTTTGTTTATAAAGACATCCCATATAATCCCAGGATACATAAATTAGGAATGTGTATCTAGATATCTAGATTCAGCAACACTCAAAGAGAAAACTGGTATATTATCAATGAAATTAAAAGATCCCCAAATCAGTCTGTGTTGAGTACTCCTGATATATCTTCCAAGATTCTGAAGCAGTGTTACAGTTCCACGGCTGATTAGCTTATCTCAAAGATAAATGCAGTATTCGATAATATAGATTATCTAAAGAATATTTCTGTTCCGGAATCATTTGATTGACAGAGGTTAAACAAATGATTAAAACTTTAAAAAATAAAAATTCCTGTGGTGAGTATGGAATCTCAGCTAAGATTCAGTCAATAATTTTTGGCTTGTTGGTAGATTTCCTGGGAGTTTGAAGAGTGCAAGGGTTATACCACTATATAAAGGTGCCGACTTGAGCGATCCTCGTAACCTCCGGCCCATCATGTTACTGTCCACTATCTCAAAGGTAATAGAGAAATTCGTTAAGGTGTGCTTATTGTCTTATCTTAAGTGCAATAATATCATACATCCTTGCCAGTTTGGATTTCAATCTGATAAAATTACTATAGATGCAATATTTGAATTTTTGGAGGACGTGTACTTTGGTCTGAATAGTGGAGAATCAGTTGCTACAGTGTTTTGTGACCTGTCAAAAGCGTTTGACTGTGTTAATCACAGTATATTGTTAAACAAACCTGCTGGGTATGGGTTTCAGGGGAGTGGTCCTGGAGTGGTTTCAGTCCTACCTTGATCACTGCATGCAGAGGCTCGCCATTGGTGCTGTTGTCTCAAAGACTGGTAATATTAATCATGGAGTCCCACAAGGTTCAGTTCTGGGCCCAATTCTTTTTCTCTTATATGTCATTGATTTAGCATCAGTTGTGTTGGGGGAAAATTTACCCTCTTTGCGAAAGACACTACCATCCTGTAGTGTGATTCTGATGTTGTTAAAGGAAAGGGGGGAGTCTCAATTGACAGGTCATTAAGTTTGAATTGTGACAAGAGAGATTAGGATTGACTCTGAAAAAATGATGTACCAATCTCTTGTGGAATCACACTTGCAATATGGGATTGTGTTTTCGGGTAATATTTGCAGTTACTTGCTACAGCCACTATTTGTTCTGCAGAAGCGTGTAAAGACACCTTTTCTCAGAACAAGTACATAGAACTAACTATGGCCAGAAAGCTATCATCAACAACATGCTAAATATTCACAACAAACATTTCAACCATATCGATATTTTTTCTTTAGGTCTCAACTCTGTCAAGCTCCAAGTGTCTTAGAGTATCTTGTCACTGAATATGTATGTTTGTGCGTTTGTTTAATTGTTAACTATATTATTTAGGCCTAATTTTTTAATTTGACAATAATACATATTTTGAATTTGAATTTGACATGTTATTGCATTTTATTTAGTATTTAAAACATAATAAGTAAAAATTAATTAATTACAGGGTCGGAACTTAGTACATTATTATAAAAGTGATAAAAAATGTAATTAAAAATGAGTATAAAAAATCTAAAAAGTCTATATTTCAAAATCTAAATTTATAATGGTGGCCCGAACAGGAAACATCAGAGTTGAAATTTTAATTGTCTCGAAAATCAATGGTTTTTGAAATATTCAAATTCAAATTCAAATTTTTCTTATATCATCTACTTTTATAAATCTAAAAAAAAACCTGTAAAGTTGGTGAACAGGTCATCACGGGGCGACTTTAATATAATAAAAAATATGGTACAAATACATAACAAATAGTTATGAGTAGAGCTCTGCAGAAATCTCTAGGTGGATCTTAACTCTATGGAAACACAACAAAGTTCAGGTCCATTTAGGGCATCTTTTGTTTTCCATTTGTTAGATCATCTATTCAAAGTATATTGGTATGATTTTGAGAATAATAATTAATTTTTCTGAATTATTAATATACTAAATATACTTACGTATATTTTTCTTTTGCTGACGACAAATTTTCAATATCAATGTATTCTGGTTCATCCTCTGATTCTTCCTCAAGCTCATCAATGATGACTTCTTCAGGCTCATCAACAATAACTTTCTCAGGCTCATCAATAACTAATCTATCAGAATCATCGTCTTCTTCAAAAATTTGTTCTGTCTTTTTACTAGATCCTCCAGTGCTGAAATTATAAAGTTAATCATAACATTGCAACCTATTTTTATTTTCCTTCAAGTATAACTAGCAGGAGGAACAAAAGCTTGCAGCACTAAAACTTTGGTCACATAAAGTTAATCAATACTTAAGATCTAAATAGGTATACCAAGAAAAAGGACTAGGTGAAGAAATAAACAGCTTTGATAATAGTCTCAGATTTAGCAGCCATAAGTCTATAAGACCTCAGCTGTACATTGCTGTTGTGGGAAACTTTGTAAGAGAGAAATGGCATTTTTACTACAAACTGGAAATGTTAAACATACCGAATACAAAATAAGAGATCTCTCTATAAAATACAAAATAATTAATTAGTATAAAATATCCATATCAGTTTTTTTATTTTAATTTATTTTTCAAGAACTGACTGAATACTTAAGACTAAAGTGATTTTAGAAATGACTTATTCTTTATCTTGACTTATTACACATTCTCAAACAGCACAACAGCTGCTAAGATTGGAATTAAAGCACAAAAACCCAGAAAATCTAGTCCAATTAAAAACATTTACCCCTGTATTTTCACTAAAACGGTTTAAGTGTTAAACCAGGTCAGGTTGCCATAGTACTTAAAATTCTTAGTGCGCCAGTTGTGTTTCGCTCATGCCACTGTCAAATTGTTTGTTCAATTGTTGAAAATGTCATCTTAAACCTGTAACTGTCAAGTTAGACCCGGTCTAAATTTTAAACCTCATTAGTGAATACAGGTGTACATTTGAAAAAGATAACAAACCAACACTAATAAAAACTGTACAAGATTAAAATAAGTATATTTATAACTAACTCAACATTCTCTTAAAGGACCTAGTTCTGCAAAAATAATGTTGAGAAAACCCTTCTGTTGAATAAAAGCATTAATTAAGTAAAGTTTTGTTTTTGAATTGAACCATCTCTAGCTGCCTAATTCCTGTAGGGGAACATTTAAAAAAGTAAACACTATAGTGCTCGGTAACCCTTCTGGTTCAGGCAAGTCTGTGAACTGAAGCATGAAAACATGCAGGACACACTAAGTAAATGAGTTCTGCTCATTTTAAGTACTGGACCCAGATACTTGGGGATGCATCGAAGACATGGGGATTTAGAATATCCACCAAAAAAAAAAAACTGAAAAGTGAATTAATATTCAGCAAGACCTCTTAAAACTTTTAGAAACCCTGTAGATAAAGAGATCTTTCATGAATTCATGGATAAATAAATAACTCGTGGAGACACTTGTTATAACACTATAATGATTAAGATGTAATAGTTAAAACTCCTTCATACCTTCCTGATGCTTGGCTTTCATTATCATATCCATTGACTCTGTAATTTCCTGAACTTTCAGCTTGACTAAAAGCTTGTAATTCATCATCAGAATCTTGATATGCCTGTTCTGGATAATCGCATTCTTCAAGGTCAATAGTCTCCTGAAAGTTGTTAATTATAATTACCTAGCAAAATATATTTTTCACCTAGTGGATATTGGGTGTCCTGTTTCTCCCACATTATTACATTCTCCACAGTATTAATATTAATTTGAACAAAATTATAAATTATTTTGAATCTGCCCACACAGTTCACCATTTAGATAATATTGTACAATTGTTGTGAAAAAAGGTAAAATGCATTTGTTGTATACAAGTATATTATGAAGTGCTGATTCTACCTGACTCTTTTAAATCTTGAATTTACATGGTCAATCAACATAGATAAAACAGAGGTATTACTCATGACAGATGTGATGGAACCATTTACTTGATTAAAGGCCCTATTAATAATATAGTATTCATAATTAGGTAAGACAAGACAGATATTTTAGGCCTTTCTTAGTGAGGTTTGATTCATCTTTAAGATGCAAATATCTATAGAAACATATACAGGGTAGCAAAAAAATACATTACATACTGACTTAAGGCAGGACCAAGTTGGGAATAGTTTTCAAGTATCTGGAAGCATTATTAGCAAGTCACATTCAAGAAATAAAACCAGAAGCTTTTTGCAATGACCATGCGAGGCCCACAAAAGAGAACCGAAGCACAAAAGGGTTCCTAATCATATCTACTTAAAAAGTGAATTATTTAAAAATCACATGCAGGACCACATTACCCAACAGGCCTGGGCCTACGGCTCATTGAAAAGAGGGCCCACCATCATGCTGCTATGTATATTCTAATTCCAGAAATAATTAACTTTTAACCTAATATGAATAACAGGAACAAGATAGTACATATGTATACATTGACAGTAGTCATTTTCGATTTTTTCGTTAATTCTAGTTGCCACAACCAAACCTTTAAATGCAATTATCTCAAAATGTTTATCAGATTAGTTACCGCCGCTGCTTTTAGTAGGACAGCTTAGTTCTTGGCTAGTTTAAAATAGATGATGTTTCCTAAGAGGGTGCCAATGGGACCTAGGTGACTTTTTCCTGTTGAACTTAAGTTTTCCTACTTAATATTTATTTTTTCAAAATATTTCTTACCATAACATTAAAAGTAGGCCTTTTTAAAGAAGGTAAATTATTTTTGGCTCTCAATTTTTCAACCTCGTCATCTAGTAAACTCTCATTTGTATACTGGTATTCTCTATTTAAAGTAATAATATCCTTAAGTATTGACTGCAAACTAGTATTGGTACGAATTTGGGTATGAAGGAATGCTGCTCCATTAAATAAAAAATCATCATTTGAATATGTTACATCATCGGTAGCAGATTTGGGGCTAGCTTCAAATGACTTAACTTTTTTAGATGGTGTAGTTCTGGAAAAATCTGAAGTTTTTGTAATATCCCCATTTATATGTCTTTTTCTTGAATATGTTTTGTGCCGTGTATTGTTTACGTTTAGTGTACTGTCTATATTAACCTTCTCTTGGTTTTGTTGAATTAAAAAAGGGTTTGTATCACCGGTATTCCCTTTTTGATATTCCCTAACAGAACCAATATTAATTATTTTGAAAGGTGCTGAAGGTGCCATATTTTCAGACTGATTCTTATTTTGTGTGCAATTCACACTATCTTTTTCTTGTTTTATCTGCATTTTAGAGCAACTTTTTATTTCTTCGACATCTACTTGTGATGAAGGGTTCATGGTGTAGGTATATTCACTTTTCCTTGACTTTTCGTGTTACAAGAAGATTTTAATACTACCATTCTGATCTCGAGATAAATGTGATCTTGTGATTCTCTTTTGTATTTTATATCTTATTGCCATCAGACTTTTCTTCTTTTTAAAACATATCTGGACTTCCATATAAACGATATCTACGCCTTTATTTAAAGCACAATTTACATATATTTTAATTTTTTAACGATTCCCTTTAATGATGAAATTTTTGGAAGTCTATAAGATTAACTTATGACATCTTTTACAGTTCGAAGTTATTATACAGCGAATGTTAAATAAACTTTTAATTTTATATTAGTAATCGATGGTGGTTAAAATTCCTTCGTTTATAGAACAAAGTAATAAAACCAAACAATACTATTAAATTTTTCTGAATTCTAACCAAAAAAACTTGTTTATCTTTCATCTTCTTTATTACTAGGCCTTGCTCAACAACCTATATCTGCCAAGATTATAGTTAGGGTGGTTAATTAATTAAACACCGCACTTGGTAAGGCTGTGACTGATATTTTTTATTAAAGTAACACTGGGATCTAATATTTTATTATAAACTTTTGTATCAATCCAAAGAGAGGTTTAACTAACTACGACTAACTAAGAGGCAAGAACAAGCTCCAATGTTTAAAAGCCTGTATGTATCAGATTGAAAATTTTGAAGGCGTGTATCTCAGAAACAAAACATCGTTGAAAAAAATATGACTTTGGATTCGTGTTCTGCCAGTCAAAATCTACCAATATACCAAAAATTGCCAAAATAGGCAATGGTTCGCCGTATTAGAAAATTGCCGAATTGTTTTGCGAAAATAAAACCTATTTTAATTGTAAATATTCTAGGCTTAATTATCTACATTTTAAAGAAATTAAAAAATTATACGCTAAATATAACTAATGGAGGAGTTAATCGGACGGGTTATTATGCAATAGACCTTATCCTTGTTGACGCTAGTTCGGTTATACTCTAGATAATAACACCGGTATAGTTCGTTGCTATAGCTTATTTGTTTAGCCATTATAAAAGGAAGAAAGAGACGAATTCTGCGAAATGCTGCGTTGCCTATTGTACAGTATATAAATTTTTTGTTTTATCTTAAAATTTAGTTTAATTAAAAATGGCCGCACCAGGAATCAGGGGCGAAGCTGTTCAAAAACAAATTCAGCAAGATTGGGTAAATAGAGAATATATTGAAATAATCACAATAAGTATTAAGAAAATTACAGATTTTCTCAACTCTTTCGGTAAGTTTCGACCTCTATTATTGTCAATATTTGTCAACATACCTTTTTTTAGATCTTTCTTGTCGATCGAAACTCGCTGGTTTAAACGAAAAACTTACTATTTTGGAAAGAAAAATTGATTATTTAGAGGCTTGTGTAAGTATTATTCTATTGATAACTTGTTTATATTTCTGTACTTATTCTGTTTTAGGTTACCAAAGGTGAAACTCTTACATGAAAATAGCCCCAAACGTACACATATTCTTTTTAGTGTAGTTATTTTTGTGAATTTTGAAATGCATTGTGCCCTCCTAGCTTGTAGAAACACTATACACAATATCCAAAAACGATCTCTATTTCACTGGATTAATCTGCAGTTTAATGCTGTTGATGAAGATCGACTAAAACAACTTGGCCCAGACCGCACATGTGCTGAATGGATTTTACGTAATGGGGGCAAAGTGAAATTTGTTGATGCCGATGAATTTGAAGCAGATTACAATCACTTGCCTAAAGACGAAGTACAAGTTCGGTTACAAGAAATTGATGCAACTGGTAGTTCTATTATGACTAATGGTTTTGAACATCTCAAAGGTTGTAAATATATTAGCAAAATAATACTTCACAATTGTTCACATCTTGAAAATGACGCCTTAAAAGAATTGAAACACGTGAAAGATACATTGTTGTTTCTCCAAGTTTCACGGTGTGGTAATATTACAGAACCTGGTCTTCTTCATTTACTTAGCCTTAAGAAATTAAGAACTTTAATCATTTTCGGTTTACCTTATGTTAAAGAAAGAGTTAAGATTTTAGATACACTTAAAAATGACTTGAAACAATGTAAGGTTACTTTCGATGAATAAGATTACATTTTAAGCCTGTAACTTTTGTATATTGGTGTTTAATTAATATATATTTTTCATGATATGAAGTATTTTATTCAAAAAGTTTGCTAATTTAAATTTATAATTGTATTTTATCCTCAATTAACATTTTCATTGTTCACTTAAAGAGGGAATTATTGCCTGAGTAAACTCAAATCCAAAATGATTTATTATCAGAAGAAAATTTCTTGATGACAAAGCTGATAAATGAAATAAAAAAAAGAGAGAAAACAGTCATATATAAGAACAACAATGATAACAAAACACAACATAATACCAAAGACAAACAGGTATCAACATTTTTTTAGCTATTACATCAAGCCTCAGTATTAATAATAAAAATTGCAGCAAAAGAGAGGATCTCAATAAAAAGCTAATTGTAAAAAGTAATTAAATAAAAACAAATACACACTCTTAGAATATTGCTAAAACTTCATAAATAAAATATTTACAAGTCTAATGGCCAGTTGCAGTAAGCTCAATTAAAGTTTAGAATGTTAACCGGAACGTCAAATTTGACAGCGAGTTCCTAGGTTTCTGCAAGCACCTTGGCAAATGTCACAGCTCGGTTAAATATTCTAAACAGCCATTAAATTTTGTGCAATCGAAGATATCTCAAAATCTAGAGTAGGCTTCCAAACAGATACACACTCCTAGAATATTGTTAAACACTTATAAACCCACATTTACAAGTGCAGTATCTTTCACTGAGATACTCTCCCACGTCATAGTAGGCTTTCGCAATAAGCAGTTTCTTTACCTCAAACTTACACATATATCTGTCTAATATTGCATGGCAAATTTTAAATAATAGGCGACTACAATAAATAAGAGAGTCTTTTCTGTGCAGATGACGGAATCAGGAGAAGTATATTATATGATTGACGCATATTGTAAGTGGTTTGCCTAACACGAACAGAGTCTATATTTCCTATGCATAAGGCAAACAGTTTCCAGAATAAACAAAGAAATCAGTGTTAAAATATTTTCTTTCAAAAACGAGGGCTTACATGAGTCCTTTGGTTTTGCCCCACAGGCATACCTTAACGTCCTTTTTTGCAGCAAAAAACAGTCTGAAAATAAACTAAAGGTATCGATAATATATTATCTATGATTTGAAAACAACATATTTCCTACACTAGTTTAAAAGTACTTATGATTATATAAAAAGTTAAATCAGTTTATATAAAAAAAATAATCCACTTATCAGAGATAAACAAGTCAGATATCAAAAAAACTTAGTGTATTCAGCCTTAAGCTTGTTCTTAAAATACGAATGTTCGTTGAATCTTTTATGCAGTCACTTAGAAAATTAAATATCTTGCATCCCTGAAAGTAAACCTTTTGTGATAAGCTGTTGTTCTGTGACTAACGAATAGGTTTTTATTTCTGGTATTGTGACTATACGATACTTGATCATTAACATTATAAACTACATTTCTTCTAATTAGTTGATCATACAGATAAGCAGGCGTTTTGAAACAGTAAATATTAAAGTGATATAAGCTCTGTTTATAGAACATTAAAAAGAAATTTAAAACATGAATTTTGCTGCAGCTTCTGAATTTTGTTTTTATATCCAGTGGTTAAAAATGTATATAAGGATTTTAATTTAGAGTAAGGCAAGCCATGAGTTTCAAAACCTAAAGAACTGTCTATATAAACGCCCACATTTTTTATACTGTTTGTAAAAGATATTAGAGTGTCAACATTCCTAACAACAATTTCACCTTCACCAGTTATCTTGTCACAAACATTCCTGGAAACCAAATACATCGTTAGTCTTTTTTTTTTTAATTTAAATAAAAGACCTTTATCCTTAGATCATTTCCGAACTTTTTGCAGTATCAGATTAAGAGAATTTAGTGCTTGCATGGTGTTTAAAGGATATCCAGACCCATACACATGGGTGTCATCAGCGTATTGGTGAATTTTGAATTAATTGTCTACAAACAGCGAGTGTCGATCAGCCACGTAAATTGAGAAAAGCAATGGCGCCAGTGCACTACCCTGCAGAACCCCCTTACCGAGGAGTTATTCCTGTGAGACTCTCCCATTCAAAGATACCATTTGAGTCTTATTACCAAGATAATCTTGAAACCATAACAAGGCTGCACCATGAACAGCGTAGTATATGTACATATGAGCAGGGAGTGGTCGATAAGGTCAAACACCAGGCAGGTAGCCACAAAATTTTATTTTGGGGGAGAGGTCCAAACCAAAAGATTATTTCGTGGGAACGTCTAAATGGTCAAACCCTGGGAAAATTACTAAGGAGCATGCCTATACCAAAAATGCTTTCAAAGTTTCAGGGGGTGTCCAGACCCGCCCTTGGCTCCGTGCCTGTCAAACGCCTTGGAGTAATCCAAATGCCATTAAGAGGGTAAATTGACCTTGGTCTATAGCATACGTCACATCTAGGAAATTAGCGCCCCAGGGCATTAGAAATAATAATTTGGTTTATTAAAACTAGATTTTGGGGTTAGTACCCTGGATGACCAGAGAGTATCAGTAAATACATTGTGTAATTGTCTGGTATTTCATAATATGTATCAAATTAATAGTATCTTAAATGCAAATAATGTATTATTAGATTTAATTTTTTCCCAAGACAGTAATGATGTTGTAGAAATTGCTAATGAGATTGTACTGCCATGTGATTCTAATCACCCGGCAGTTGTGATGAATCTTACCTTAAATGTGAGTCAGGATAAGCTTGAATTTGATACCTTTTATTACAATTTCAAGCAAGCAGATTACGCAGGTTTAAACTCTTACCTTTTGAATATTGATTGGGAACAATGTTTTTCTGGTTTATATAATGTTAATGATACTGTTGGAATATTTTATAATATTTTGTTTCAAGCTATCGATCTGTTTGTTCCACTTATTCGTCTGAAGACACCCAAATTTCCTAAATGATTCTCGCATGAGTTAAAGCAACTAATTTTTCTTAAAAAAGCTATGCATAAAAAGTACAAAGAAAACAAGCAATGGGATACATATATTGAATATTCAGATTTACGTAATACATGTAAATATTTAAAAAGAAAATGTTATTCTGAATATCTGAGAAATATTGAGAACTCCATTGAGGGTGATGTTAGTGTGTTTTGGAAGTTTGTTGGTTCTCAGAGAAATGATAATATTATTCCTTCTTGCATGTTTTTGGACGAAATTTCTTGTGATAATGGTCCATCAATTTTGAATTTATTTGGAAGCTATTTCCAGAAAACATACAAAGCAGACGTTAATAATACAGATACTTATAACAGTAACAATAGTAATAATAATAGTGTAAATACTATTGATTTGCATGATTTTAAAATTTCTTTAACTACAGTATTTGACACCATAACTCATCTAAAATCTAATAGGAGCCCTGGACCTGATGAAGTACCACAAGATCTACTGAAAAATTGTGTATATTCACTATCCAAACCTCTCTGGATATTGTTTAATGAATCTTTAAAAAATGGTACCTTCCCTGAACAGTGGAAGCACAGCTTTATAACTCCTGTTTTTAAATCAGGGGACAGAGCTAATATTTGTAATTACAGACCGATCTCAATCATTAACTCAATTCCTAAACTCTTTGAAAGGATTATTTGTGAACTCTTGAGCACATCTTTTTCCTCTATAGTGTCTCCTCGACAACATGGCTTTTATAAAGGCAGATCAACCGCCACTAATATGCTTCTTTATACCCAATATGTGCTCGTGGCTTTGGAGGGTCGGTGTCAGGTTGATTCCATTTACACTGACTTTTCTAGGGCCTTTGACACAGTAGATCATGATCTGCTGCTTCAGAAGCTGAAATTTTTGGGTGTTAGAGGTAACTTTTTGTCATGGATGGCAGGTTATCTGAAAGAGAGGAGACAATATGTTCATATTAAAGGTTTTACTTCACGGAAAATTATTGTAAAGTCAGGAGTGCCTCAGGGTAGCCATTTAGGTCCTTATCTATTCAATATATTTATTAATGACTTATCTAATGAAATTAACTCAGAACACCTTTTTTATGCTCATGACTTGAAGCTATTTAAAATTATAAAATCCTTGGAGGATTGTGTAGCCCTACAATGTGATCTTGATCATATATACAATTGGTGCTGTAGAAACAGGTTGTATTTAAATATTAGTAAATGCAAGTTCATTAAATTTTTCAGAACAACCAATGTGATTAACTATAATTATACAATTAATAGAGAAGAATTAGAGAGGGTAAATTCAATTTCTGATTTGGGTATAATATTGGACAGTAAACTTAGCTTTGACTTACATTACAATCATATAATTAATAAATCACTAAAACTCATAGGCTTTATTGGCAGATTTACACAACGGTTTTCATCTGTTAAATCTATGAACTTTCTTTACAAAAGTCTGGTTCGATCGAGGCTTGAATATTTATCTAGTGTATGGTCACCTTATTATCTAGTCCATATCTCCAATATTGAAACAGTACAAAATAAGTATATTAAATTGCTTGCTTTTAGAGTAAAATTTCCCCTTACTTTTCAGAACTATAGTGAGGCTAGAATTAGATTTGAATTGGAGTCCTTGAAATCTAGAAGGGTAAAATTGGATATTATTTTTCTTTTTAAGTTAATTAATGGTTTAATGGACTGTTCGGAATTGTTATATTTGATTGGTTTAAGGGTACCAGCTCGGCAAACCAGAGCTATGGAATTGTTTGCAATTGAATTTCATTGCTGCAATTATGGAGTTTTCTCACCATTGTCTAGAATTGCAGCCAATGGCAATAAAGTGAATATAGACTTTTTTTTGAATTCTCTTGAAAGTTTTAAAAGAAAAGTTTCAAAAATTAATTTTAGTTGATTTACTCATAAGATTATTATGTAGCACTAATATTTAGCTGTAGCCTAAGTCATATACGTAATTTATTTGTGAACATGTAGTTATGTGATTTTAATGGGTATTTATACCCGTAAATAAATAAATAAATAAATTTTTCTCAATTAAAAAACATTTTACTTGGTTAAACATTAGGAAGGCGCTACAGTTATAAGGGATAACGCTTTCGGTCGACATATATCTCTCGGGCCAGAGGTCTTCGGGAAACACTGTGTCAACCCTTATTAGCCCTATACCTTAATAAATATACTTATAAAAACTATACGTCATTTGTCAAAAACAGTGTAGTTATTGATTGAATACGAATACAATAGAATTCCACTAGTTGGCTGGGAAGGTGTAGCTCCGTCAGTGTTAATAGGAGTGAAAGTATTTTTAATGCAATCTCGATTTTTTTAGCTGTGTTATCAATATGTAGATCAATATCAAAATTAGATGTGTAATTAATTTACTTTATTCAGGGTTCTTAGCAATTTTCAAATTCCTTGTCTTTTCCCTGACAATTTCATGGAAATTCCAAGTTATATTTTCAGAATTTTTATTTCTTATAAAAAAGCCAAAAAAAACTAATGAAACTAAACTTAAATGTAATTGTATAACAAATATAAAATATTAAAGAAAATGCTATAGTAATAGAGCAAGCAGGCTTACTTTAACTGGAAGAGGTGTACATTTTTAAAAGGGTATTCTGTTCTATTTAAAAGTAAGTAAAAAATGTAGTTATACAAAGCATTTAAAAACAAAAAAAAAATTAATATATATATACTTGCCACATGTCATTACTAAAAATTAAATTTAAAAGGATTATAGAAAAAATGAGAAATTAATATATTAAATTTTTCGTCTCAGTTCTGATATTTCCAGTTCCATGGATGCTGCTAAAATTAAGTAAAAAATGCAGTTATACAAAGCATTTACAAACAAAAAAATGAATATATACTTACCACATGTCATTATTAAAAATGAAATTTAAAAGGATTATAGAAAAAATAGAAAATAAGTATATTAAATTTTTCGTCTCAGTTATGATATTTCCAGTTCCATGAATGCTGCTTCCTTTTCTAGTTTTTTTTTATTTTCTAAATGATAAAATTGTTTTTCCTTCCCTTTTCGGTGATTTTGGTTGTCAAGGGTATCTTGATAATTTTTAACACATACCTTCATTTTGTCGGAAATATTAATATTTAATGGGCACCTATTTGATAAATTGCGTTATATACTTGTCTTTTGCAGATAATGGACTCCGGTAAAGTATTTTTATTTATGAAAAATCCCGACTCAACGGTGGCGTTTCCATGAGAAAGAGTCAAAATTAATAACATGCCAGTAGTCATTTTCTGCCAAGAAATTGTAGAAAAATGTATCTAATCGAGTAGTTTGATTATTTAAAAATTCGGTATCTATTAGAAGCTGGCTATACTGTTGACGACTTTTTTATGCAATTTCTGCGGAAATTATATCTTTTTCGTACAAATACTCTAACATATTTTGGGCCCAAATATGTGAAACTTCATGATGTTTGGTTTTAAGCATGTTACTTATTTAACAAACTTATATTTAAGGCAACAACGTTCTATTACTTACTTTATTTGATTTTTAAAATTTGCTCCAAGACCTTTATCCATAACTTGTGTTTTTAAGATATTTATGATTAATTCGTTTAGTATTTGTAATAGATTATCATACAAAAAAGGAACCATAGGTTTATCGCTCTGAATTTTTTTTTAAAATGGTACTAAAACAGTGGCAATGCGTGAAAAAAATGTGTCTTGGTCTTAAAAACGTATCTTTAAAGCCTTTTTTGTCTTAGTAACTGAAACATTTGATAGAAGCTTAGTGACTTTATCTTCCATCCAAATTTTAAGGGGAGATAAAATGTCCAAAGCTTTTTCACATACTGGAATATTTATAGGGGAATTTGTCACAATTTCAATTTGTAAGAGCCGTAAAACTAAAACTCTCCTGGCAGGTGAATCTTCTAAAACATAATATGTTTCCACTAGAAGGTCACACTACTTAAGCCTATTTTCTAGTCGTAGTTACTGTTATTGTGAATGCGCCGGCGGGCAAATCTGAATATACGGGGGATGTTAAATAAATTATAGTTATATAATTATATATATATATATATATATATATATATATATATATATATATATATATATATATATATATATATATATATATATATATATATATATATATATATATATATATATATATATATATATGTATATACGACTTTCCAGATCCCCAAGAACCCTTTTTATACTTCAGCTGCTATAATATACCTCAAACATTTTAAACAATCAAACGAAGGTTGTCTAAAGAAACTAAAAACATAATAAAGCTGTTTTTTACAAGTTACAAAAACAGTAGTATAAAGTTAGTTAACACGACTGATTTGTAAGGCTAGCGTTATTTATATTGCTGCTAAATCCAGGGGGGATGGACGATTGCGGAATAATAACGAAAACGAAGGCATGATTGCGGATGGAGGCAAAATAATCGATGGCATTATTGCGGAATGCTCGTATATGCTCCTTCTTTGTTACGATGCGTTTAGCCGTTATTTTTACATTCCGCAATCGTGCCCTCACTTCATTTTGTGAAAAACTGAATACTAATGTTTCGTCCGCAATCATGCCGCGCCCAAATCCAGTACGGTCATTTTATTACAATCGTACTCTTTATGGCGTTGTCCGGGCGGCAACGTTGGCACCGACGTCGGGACGATTCAAATTTTTATTCCCCAAATCGATAGGCAAACAATAAGGATTGCTACTTGGGTAACAAAATCTGAGAATAAAAATCTAAAGTCATGTTATAAAACTTTTATTTACATATCTCCAAGTTAAAAACGAAAGACATAATCTTAAATACTTATCCATAAAGAACCATATTTTGTGCCAGAATTTATTTGTATTTTGCACTCTTCATAAAATGAATGGTCTATGAAACCTTTTGTGTTCGACCGTCCTTTGGGCGGTACATTTTTCATCACAGGTACTGGAGGATTGAATGCCATCTGGGACATATCGAAGTCTGTGTAGAGTTGTTCAATCGTTCTGAAATTAAATAACAGCTATATGCGAATTATTTTTAACAGATTTTGTTTCAATAAACCAGTTTATATCAACTTCAGCATATGTATATTTTATATACAGTTAAAAGACTTGATAAAAATCCGCCAAGATATTGTTGAATTTCACATCTCAAAATAAGGCGAAGAAGAATGTATTTACAAAACTCGGGCATCTCCACCATTTTTTTTTAAATCCTTATATCAATTTCTTTCACACCCTTATGAAAACTGGTCGAAGATCCATGGATTTGGATTTCGATCTGATTAGTGAAGGTTATATTATTGTTTGGACATGCCAACATATTACTTCTCTCTTCTTTCCATAAGCAGATTGAAAAGAACGTCAACTAAATCTTCAGAATCATCACTGTTTTCTCAAATTCTAACAACTCCGAGTCCTGTCATGATGTCGAATTATAATCTGATAGAAATCAAATAAAAAGCACAATAATACAGCGCCTTATTAGTGCGTGTGATGTGTTTGGTTTAAATACTTTAACAAAAAAAATTGGCTAAGGCGACGCATTTTGGGAAAAAAATTAGTTTCTACCCCGACATAATCATACAAAAAAAGAGAAACATTTTCGATTCTCTGCTATTTTAATTTAGATAGATATTCAAATTATTATTTACATTTACTGTTTATCAGGATCTACTTTCCTGCAGCTCTGTCAAGAATTTTTTGATGTTAGTTTTTGATATATCGTCGGCGATAAGTGAAGGTATTTATGACTATTTTTGTGCTCTCGTAAATAATTGTGATTTAAGTGGTTTTGTTTGTGAAATAACATATGTGATTGGTACCATTCTGTAGCTCATGAAAAACAGTACATATTTCGAGACATTCAAGAACTTTACGTCGCGAATAATTTAATTACATGGGAAAATAAAACTGTATATTTGATATTTAATTTCGAGCACTGAAAGGTATATTTTAAAAAAACCCAGAACTTTTATTATTTATTATAACACTATCTTTAAATATGCAAATCAGCTGATAAGGCTGGAAGATTTTATTTTACTTACATTATTTATTAAGAATACCTCTATGAAGTGATTTTTTTTTTCTTTTTTTTGGCGAGTTTGTGTGAGAGGTAAATCTTGTCGTCGAAAATACATGAACAGGTCCGGCTTTAGAATATTTTATATTTTATTTTATTTTATTTTATGAATATATCACTTTATTTATTACATTTTTAAGTTATAGAAATTTGTAGTTTGTGATTAGGCTGTTTTCTGCTGATTTCAATGTGGGGTCACTGACTTTCTGAACTGAGTAAGAGAGCAGTGTCTTCTAAGTTGGAGAAGCTTTAACATAATACATTGACATGTTTGTAAATGTATTATGTTAAAGCTAATTATTATTATTATTTTAAGTTTAAGAAGAGCAATTCTAATAGACTTTTTGTATATGTATTTGAGGGGTATGTGTTCTAGGAGTTTAAAACGTTTTATATGTACTCTCTTATTATCATTTTAATTATTATTGTAAATATATATTTTCGTTTCTCTATCTCAGCCTATGCCATTTATAGATCCGATAGGCAGTATGAAACATTAAATTGTACTAAGGGAGGAGGTACTTTAATAGCGGTGAACTCCACTTTTGACTCAAGCAGTATTCCTGGCTCTAATGATCCAAACTTTGAGGATGCATGGGTCCTTGTCAAAGTCAATGGAAGTACAATGGTTCTTGGATGTGTATATTTCCCTCCAAACTCACCGGTTGCATCATACCAAACGTTTATTGAAAAGTTGGAGGGCATTAGGAAAAGATACAAACATGCGAAGTTATTGGTTACTGGCGATTTTAACTTATGTAAAACCCACTGGATGAAGGAGGATGACTAATACCTACTGACCTCTCCTCAGAAGCAACAAACACATTAATTACTGGAATGTTTTTGAATGAACTGCAACAAATTAATCATATACCAAATGAATTTGGGAAATACTTAGATCTCATTTTCTGCGAGGAGCTTCCAGACGTTAAAGTTGAGTTTGCACAGATGCCTCTTAGTAATATCATTCAACATCACTCACCTGTGGAGATTGTTTTTTCATTATTAACTAACCCCTCTTTGGAATTTCAAGACGACCTTGGATATAACTGTTATAGGGCTGACTACAATGGATTAAATAACTATTTTTTAAATATTAACTGGCATTGGTTGGAGGAAAGCAAGGACATTGACCAGGTGGTACAGAGTTTTTACAAAACTTTATTTCAAGGGATTGAGAAACATGTCCCAAAGATACATAAAAAGAGTGAAAAATATCCTCGATGGTATACAGGAGAAACAAAAAAACTTTTAACTAAAAAAAAACAAAGCATACCTTCAACACAAACTTTCTAAAAAACAAGATTATCTCCGTTACTCCAGGTTGAGAAAGAAATTAAAATACTCAATTGAATATAGTTACTTGATGTATGTTTCAGACCTCGAGCAAATGATTCCCAACTATAAAACATTTTTGGTTTTATGTGAACTCCCTTAAAAGTAATAATCGCTGCATTCCAAGGAGTATGGAGTACTACAATACTATGGCAGATACGCCACAGGAAATCGCTGAATCGTTTGCTACACATTTTGAAAATTGTTATAAAATATATCCAGCAGTTGGAAATACCCAGTTAATGGAAACCGAATGCATCAGCCTATCTCGACATAGCTTCACATATGACGAAGTGGTTCAAAAGCTAAGAAACTTGGACACGGGAAAAAGTATGGGATCTGATGGGATACCTTCCGTCTTTCTTAAACAATGTAGTCACTCCCTCGCTGGCCCGTTAAGTCTCATTTTTCAATTGTCATTTGAGCAAGGAACCTTTCCAAGCATGTGGAAACTTTCATGGCTTATGCCAATATTCAAGTCGGGTCGCAAAAATGACATTAATAACTATCGTGGTGTGTCTTTGCTGCCAATTATGTCCAAGGTGTTCGAATCCATAATCACTGATGAACTTTTCGAATCATTCAAGCATTATATATCAGGGGATCAACATGGATTTTTTAAAGGGAGATCAACCTCAACCAACCAATATACTCCAAGTATTTCAGAACTATGTAGAAGAAGGCGTGGAGAGTGGCAGTCAGGTGGACGTAGTGTATACTAAGGCATTTGATACAGTTAATCATCACCTTCTTATTAGAAAATTATCTGCAATGGGACTGAGTGGACCATACATTCACTGGATCAGTTCATATCTAACCAACCGAAAGCAAACCGTCAAGATTGGAGGTGTTGTGTCACGAGACATAATCGTAACGTCAGGCGTACCGCAAGGGTCACACTTGGGCCCCATTCTTTTCCTACTCTTTATTAATAGCGTTACATCTGTGTTCCGTAAATGCAAATGCCTTTTATATGCAGACGACCTCAAGCTGTTTTATGCTGTCAATTCTATTGAAAACTGCTTGAGTGTTCAGGAGGACCTAGAAATTTTTGAAAACTGGTGTAATTTAAATAACCTGAATATCAACATCTCTAAATGTAAAGTAATGAGATTTTCGAAAAGTAGGGCTCCTATAACATACCCATACTCTATTGGAGACACTGTTTTAGATTCTGTAAATAGTTTTAATGATTTGTGAATGATGATGTTGTTTTTACTGAAAATCTAACTTTTAGCAAGCATGTTGATATTATAGTTCTGAAAGCCTCAAGAATGCTAGGTTTTTTACGCCAGACCTGCTCTCATATATGTGATGTTAAAACAATCAAATGTTTATATTTTTGTCTTGTGCGTAGTATATTAGAATATAATTCTGTTGTATGGTGTCCTTTTTACAATTGTGATATTCAACGTCTTGAGGCTGTTCAAAATAGGTTTGTTAAGTTTATGTTGTATAAATTAAGTTTTCCATACAAGGAATTATCGTACCAGACGCGTCTTCAACTAGCCGGTATCGAGAGTTTGGAATTTCGAAGGCAAAACGCTTTAGCAATTTTCTTACACAAACTTGTAACTGGAAGAATAGAATGCAATCAGTTGTTGACAACAGTCAATTTTCGCATACCTCGAAGAAATACAAGATGTAGAGATCTTTTCCAGCTTACATTCCAGCGCACAAATTATGGTACGCAGCGTTTCTCAGATAGGCTTATGAAGAACTACAATCATAACTTTGAAAATATTGACTTTTTTGCATGTAATTTAAATACGGTTAAGAATTTAATTAAGATGCCTGTAGATGGTTAGATAGTAAGTTTTATCCTGTAACAGATAGGATTAGATGACTTTTTTTTGTATGTACAATTTGGAGTGTATACTCTGTAAGTGCTTATGACAATAAATAAATAAATAATTTACTTTTGTCTAGCCAATAGTTATTTTTCTATAACGACTTCAGTTGGGAGAAAAGTAGGGAAACCAGAACATAGATTTAGTATGTAATTGCTTAGTGTGAGATTTATCGACCTGATACATTATAAGTTATTACAGTAGACTGTTTTCATTTTTATAAGAGCTCCGCGGCTGATATTTATTGCCAGATCCATTTACAGAAGACAATTTCCGTTAACATGCATATTTGAATAATAGTTCAATGATCCAAACACAAGTACAGAGTACTCGGAGATTCGTTACTGGTTTAAAAAAATGTAAGTTATGGACTTTCCGGCACAACGCCCAGATCTTAACCCGATCGAAAATTTATGGGAAGAACTGGACCGCCTTGCCAGACAAATTGCAATAACTAGTAAGCCAGAATTGGTAAGATAGTTTCAAAGATCATTCTTTGGTTAATAATAGGCGGCATTGAAAAGAATAAAAAAATATCAGTAAAACGCGGGACACGAAAGAAAACCGGGCGGTCCTTAAAATAAAGGTTCATAGTCTTAAGCAAGCGGAAAAGTAAAATTTGTGTACGCAAATAAATTTTATGTTATTTTATTTGTTGTAATAGTTTGTCGTTTCGCCTATAAAGTGAGCCAGCTAAGCGGTACGGAAAATTAATCAAGAATTTAGTAAATTTCGCACTGGTCCACTTGTAATTGGGATGTGCATAGAGTCTCCATGCACTTGCCGCTAGAAAGTTCTAGCTATTTCCAGTGGCGCCTATACGTTTCGAGCATTTGTTTTCATTTCTATATAAATGCGTTGCATTGAATTTGAATTATTATTTCGAAGTAAAGATGGCGAGCAAAAGAGGAAAAACAATTCGAAGCGGTGCACGTGAAGTTATTGCGAGCGTTATAGAGGCCTGTACTAGAGAAGCCGAAAATAATAGTTTGATTATGCCAATTCAAAATCGAACAGAACGCGCTGCATTTTACACTGGTGTTTCGGAAAGTAGTGTAAGAAAAATTCACAGAGAACATAATGATCGCTCATGTTCTACTTCACCTTTAAAATCTCCTGCTAAAAAAAGACCCCGATTATCATACAAAGATAAACTTGAAGATGGTGATTTTCAAGTAATTCGACGAACAATAGAGAATTTTTATATAAACTTGAAGAAGGTTCCGACCTGCAAACCCCTACTTCGTGGTCTAAAGAACAAAATAGATTTTCCGTACGGGTATAAAACCTTAAATCGGCTTTTACGATCAAATGGTTTTGTTTGGCGCAAGTGCCAAAATAAACGAAAATTGCTCATTGAGAGACCAAATACTTTTCACTGGCGGGTGAAATATCCATCAACTGTAAGGCAATATGGGCAAGAAGGACGCAATATTGTGTATCTAGACGAAACCTGGGTAGATAATGATATGACAGTGAACAAATGCTGGCAAAGTGAAAGTGTTACAGGTGTTATTCAGGGAATCCGCTCTAGTAGTCGCTTTATTATAGTTCATGCTGGTTCAGAAGCCGGATTTGTTCCAGGTGCTGCTTTAGTTTTTCGCTCGGGACTAACAACTGGAGACTATCAAGGACAGATGAAAATATATAAATTTGAAAAGTGGTTGCTCGAGAAGCTTCTACCTAACACTCCTCCCAAATCAGTAGTTGTAATGGATAATGCATCTTATCATTCTCACGTAGAAGATAAAATGCCAACTAAATACTCTACAAAAGCTCATATGATATCGTGGCTTAAATCGAACAATTTTGTATGTGATCCAACAGAAAATATCAATTATATGAAGTAATATCAGCCAACAAGCCTAGAGAAAAAAAGTATAAAATTGACGATCTTTTACGTAACCTCGGTCATACACCTTTAAGGGTGGCTCCATACAAGTGCGACCTCAACCCTATTGAACTTGCATGGGAAGGAGTAAAGAATATATTCGAGAGCGCAACACCGGTGAACTTTCAATTAAAGATTTAAATAAAATAACATTAGAAGCGATTGATTCAATATCGGCTGAAAATTGGAAATCGTATGTTAAACTGTTCGTTCTATTGAAGATAAATACTGGAAAGTAGATGGCAAAATTGAAACGGTTATTGATGATTTAGTTATCACACTGGGATCTTCAAGTAGTGACGACGAAACCTCATCATTTTCAGAGGAAGACAACGATCGAATCGAATCGAACCATTAGAATCACAACTTCAAAAATGGCTTAGTTTTTTTTCATATATTTCTGCTTCAAAATAATTAATTTTCTGTGCAATACCGGGTGTCAAAAAATATCTAAAATTGCAATTAATATTTGAAAAAGTTCAGAACTCATATTTTTCCAAAATTAACACATCAATGCAGTTATAGTAGGGGAGCCAGCACTGATTCCAGTAAACAAGATTTATAAAAATTTTAACTTATGCAATTCGACTTTGGGCTATTCGGGTATGCCAAAACTGACCGTTTGTCTCCGTCTGTCATACTACTTTGTACAGGGGGTGTCATTGTGAAGTACTATACAGGGCGTTTCCTAATTGCGTGCTAATGTTAAAGGGGGGTGATTCTTGGACCTTTTTAAGAAAAACGTTTAATATGAACCTAAAAGTCAACTTTGGAGATACAGGGTTTTAAAAAACATTTTTTTTTTTAAATCCTAATTCTAATGCTATTATAGATAAATAACTGTGTAAAATTTGATAGGCGTCTTTTATGCATAAAAGGACATTTTTTATTAACAATCAATTTTTGAAATTTCTACCAGTGGCGTGCATATGTAATTAACCTGGGTAAATCCGTATGCTCCTTAATGCATAGAAGACGTATATCAAATTTCATGCAGTTATCTACAATAGCATCAGAATGGGGTTGAAAAAAAATGTTTTCTTTTTAAACTTTACCATCCTGTATCTCAAAAGTTAAGCCTTTAACATCAGCACGCAATTAGGAAACGCTCTGTATAGTACTTCACAATGACGGTATAAAGTAATATGACAAACGGAGCCAGACGGCCACTTTTGGCATACCCGAGTAGCCCCAGTTCACTGGATCTGATGCTGGCTGCCCTTGTAAATCGTGTATCACTATACTGGGTGGTCCAATAATAGTGGACATAGGGAATAGCCCAGGAACCGGTAATGACAGAACTCGAGAAAAAATATATTTATAGGTAAATCGATCCAGAAAAATCAAAATTAAATCATTTTAAAATTCGAAAGTTCGCCGTTTTTGCAACACAAAAGAAATGTAGAAGTGCGGTACACGAAAGAAAACAGACAAATAGATATAGATAACATTTTTTAATTAAATGAATAGTTACATTGTTTAATTATCAGAACGACGGGACACCACTGGTATATTTCTTGTCAAAAAGGGAAAGTCAATGTCAAATTGACTACTTTTTAACCGAATCTGTGAAAAAAAGAAGTTGAATCTGATTTATCTCTTTGTTTTAGTTACTACTACATAACCCATTAATAAGTGT
Organism: Kuschelorhynchus macadamiae; assembly: GCA_030620095.1. Classification (NCBI taxonomy): domain Eukaryota; kingdom Metazoa; phylum Arthropoda; class Insecta; order Coleoptera; family Curculionidae; genus Kuschelorhynchus; species Kuschelorhynchus macadamiae. The sequence continues at coordinate 244,528 of JAUTXW010000584.1, read as the reverse complement.
AATCATTTTGGTACAAAGTTTAGTGGTATTGCTAGGAAAAACTTGGTTTTTATTAACCCCTTATTAGCTTTTTGCGATTTTTTTAGTAGAAAAAGTATCCATGCATGGCGCATAAAAGTTTATAAGTATACACGGTAAACATTCATACAGGGTAAAAAGAAAAAACATTCCAACCTTTTATTGCATAAACTTACTGTTATAAAATAACAGCCTCGTAAAAAGCACGTAACACCTTCGATTCATTTCAGGTATGTTTCTTACTTTTGACAAGCAGTTTTCTCAGGGTGATAAGAAAGCTTTAAAGTTTGACAAAGCAAAATGAAGAGCTTTATTAGTCCTGAGGACGGTGCTTATGCTAGGGGCTTGCATGAGCAATTAACAACCCAGACCGATATTGCCACACTTTTGGGAAAAAGTCAAAGTGCTATTTCAAAAATTCTGGTCAGATACAGGGAAATTGGGACGAATAGAAGAGCGGGACAAGGAAGAAAAAGAATAACTACTACAGCACAGGACAGATTTTTAAGAGTGCAAGCTCTTAGAAGTAGATTTACGTCCAGTGTCAAACTTCAATCGGAATTTGCTGCTATATACGAGATTCGTTTAAGTAGACAAACAGTATTAAGGAGGTTAGCAAAAGATCGCCTGAAGCTATAGGAAGCCGCTAGAGAGTATTTGCCATGGGTGCAGGTCAAAAGAGTTTCCTTTTATTTAGCGATGAATCCCGTTTTTGTCTCTATAGTAGTGACAGACGTCTGTCAGATACGGTGGTGGATTCGCGATGGTGTGGGGCTGAATTAATTTAGAGGTAAAAACGCACTTTCATAGGCAATGACTTTTTATTCATGCATGATAATGCAAGGCCACACGTTACAAGAGTCGTGCAGGAATACTTAGAAGAGGTGGAGATCTCAGTGATGGACTGGCCAGCTTGAAGCTCAGACCTTAACCCCATAGAGCATTTGTGAGATAAGATGGGCAGAAAAGTTAGAGCTCTAAATCTTCTGCCTCAAACCTTGGCTGAATTGAGGATATCGCTCGAGATGATATGGAAAATGAACCAGGACAGTATAACAAATCTTAAAATGAGTATGCCAGACCGTTGTCAATCAGTTATTAATGCAACAGAGGGAAATACGCGTTTTTAATGTCTGTTGCCATTTTCTCTACTGATTTTAATTTTGTTACTGTGTAATTAAATTTAGATTAATGTTTTAGCTTCGCATTTTTTCCTATTTACCCTTTTACCTATTTAGAGGGAGAAACCAGATTTTAACTTCTCTCCCTTTCGACAGATTCGGTTAAAAAGTAGTCAATCTGACATGAATCCAACACTTTCCAATGGCGCCTATTATTACCCAAAGAATGATCTTTCAAAAAGCGAAACTTATGTTTTTTAATATTGCATAATTTTGGAACGAGGAAGATTTTAGCTGTATAAACAATCGACTGCCGTTTCCGGTTTAACCGGAAATAGTTTTCGAGAAAATGTCGAATGAAACTTAAAAAATTTCAATAATTCTGTTTTTAGGAAAAACAAATGAAGATAGTTCCAATTTAATGCTGTAAATAGTGTTTGTTATGCAACTCATTGCATCTAATGTGACAATTAGGATACTTCCGGTTTACCCGGAAACGTAGTGAGAAACCACTTTCAAACGATATTTTCTCGTTTTATTTTAATGGGACGACCTATAAACCTACTCAACATCTAAATCTTCAAACAATTTTAAATACTTATGTGTATCATACCCTATACCTATATCAAGCAATTACCTTCTTAATACGGCTGATAAATGACAAATATTAAATTTCTGATTCAAGGTGGCTGTGGAATAAAGAAACACAGCTGCCATTCTTTTATTCACCTTCTAATTTTTAAAGTAGGTACTTAAAATTTTTAAAATAGACCCATTAAAACTTGTAAGGAAAAACTACAAAATTGGTACTCACAGTTTTCCATATTCTAATGGTAAACTTCCATCTCCCGTAGCGGGGACTCCGCTAGCGATATTTCTAGAAAATTTCCTTACAACGGGGTGGTAGTGCCTGAAGAGTAATGCAGTTTCAAAAAGTGCGCTGTTTGAAGCATTCGCATATTCCGGATCCTCGATCAGCGGTTGGTATTTTCCCTCTCCGCTGGAACTGTCTAGGTCTAAAAGGATGTCCACTGAACGGTTTAGTTGCATTAAAGTTTTTATTAGACCCAGGCATCCTAAACACCTGGAATGCGAAAATAAAAAAAGTTTTCTTTTAATAGATCGTGTCAATTCCATCCTTACTTAAAAATATATCCTTTAATAATTATAATGCCTACTATGTACATAAACTCAAACGAATAATTAACTTATGGATTAAAACAACATGTGAATGAATACAGTAGGATAACAGCAAATGCAATAATTGATATAGTAGTTGGCAACGATTATTCCGAAATTAAGTGACTATGACTGGGTAGAAATTGAGAAGGAAAATATAAAAGAAACTCACCCTAGGGCTAAAATTATGCGTTATACCCATTGTAAAAATCTGCGTGTAGAATCAAATTCGTGCTTTTAGTTAAACAACTTTAACAACATAAAAAATCAAAATTTATTGACAAATGTAAATATAAGTATCAATATTGTAGCTGAATTCAAAAAAGCATATTTAAGAAAAGTTTTAAAAACAACTCCTTAGTTCAGTATGAAGTTACTAGAGGCTCAAATTCAAGGGATTTGTAAAACAATCACGAAAATCAGAAATTAAAGAAATCAATTTAATAATTAAAAGAGACATTCCAATTGTTAAAAAAACTTTAATACAAAAATTTTAACCGTTTTAAATACGTTAAAATATAAAAATGTTTTTTTTTTATACTTCTATTAAGAATTGGACCAAGAAATTGAGCATGGGGGATGTTATCTCTACTGGACATAATATAAACTGTGGTGTACCTCAGGGAAGCATTATTTCACCATTACTATTTACACTTTTTATAAATGATCTGGAAAATTTCTTGCCTCTGTCACTATCAAAGGAAAAAATTGCTTTATCGCGTGAGAAAAATTGCCTTATTGTCAATGAATCCAAAACCTGCTTTATGACATTTTGTATAAGAAAAGATATGCCTCGGGTTCCAAATTTGTCATTAAACTGCAAACATGTAAATAGGATTGAAAATTTTAAATTTCTAGGATTACATCTAGATCCACATAAAACATGGTGCAACCACATTAACCATGTCGCAAGTAAGTTAAATACTGCCTACTTTGCAATAAGAAATCTAAAAAACACTTTAGAAATAAAACTACTTTTAAATACCTATTACGCACTAGCATATAGCCAATCTAAGCTATGCTATTATTTACTGGGGTCAACCAACAGATTTAAACAGAATCTTTATATTACAAAAAAGGATAATTAGAAAAAATTTTTCATTAAGTCCATTAGACTCATGTACAGTCCGGCAACTGAATGAACCTGGATAGAAAGAATGCGGGCAAAAAACTTCCTTCCGTTTTTCCATATAAGTGGTCCGTTCAAAATACATATTTTTACTCCATCACAAATTCAAATGAAATAGTAAAAATATATTGATCGGTATCGATAGTATATCAGCGAAGATTTCTCAAACTCCGGCCCGTTCAATAAGCAGTCATTGTCAGAGAGAGATAGCCGTGGTCGGCGCGGATGGCGTGGAAAAGACGAAGATAAAAGATCGTTATTCGAGGCTTGGTTTGAATTATGAACGACCCGGGGTCTGATGTCCGATTTTCTGATCAGTGGTGTCACCTAAATAAGAAAAATTAATTACTAATTAATATTTGTAATACCGACTTAAGTTTTATTTGTGTATGTGGGTATTGCCTGTTTTTTTTTTTATTTTCGTGTGTGTATAATTAGTATTAATCATGGCCATTTGGAAAACTTGAGAAAATGCTTGCAATAATGCGGAACTTGTAGAACTTGTGGTTGAAGACTTTTTTCGCAAAGGTCTGAAAGAGCACACACAAAGGGTCCAGAAATTGCCCTTCCAATTGACGTTAAATAAAGAGAACTTCTTGTTAAACTCTGTTTTATTAATAAGGATTAATTAGTTGTTTTGTTAATTTTACTCGTTAGTTAATTATTTCCGATTATTTAGTTATTTTATACTGTATCATAGACTCGACTCGCTTCTTGGTGAATTTTAGTTTTAATTAATGAATAGAGTGAGTATATACATGCAAATTTCGTGCCTATTTAAATCTTAATACGTATCTTTATTTGAAGAAATACATATATAAGCATTTATATGTATTTCTTACAATAATTAAATTTGTTTTTGAATTATAGAAAGAAATATCTTTTTAAAGAGAAAACCTTGCTGGCCAGTCCAGAGAAAGAGAGAGAGACCCGAATTGGCGCTATAAATATACAAGGGCAGTTCGAAATTATAGAGAGGAGGGTTGTAACATAGTTTACATTGATGAGACATGGGTCGGTAACGACTTAACTTTTGGGAAATGTTGGCAAAGCAATGACGTATTTGGAATAGTAAGCAATATTAGGGCAAGTGGTGAGTGTTTGGAATTGATTATATTTAATTTATTTATGGTGTGATAACGATCAAAATAGTTTATTACTTGTGTTTATGTACTGGGTGTTCAATTAAAAATGGCTCTCGTCGATATCATGAAAAGTATTTTCCGTTTCTGTTATACCCCTAGCGGCAATTCTTTGAAATTGAAAATATTTTCCAATGATTTCTCGTGGCCGCTTTCACGAAGAAAGTAAAAAAAAATACCGCTACAGAACGTAACAGCAAAGGAAATATTTTCCTTTCTGTGATATCGCCGATAGCCATTATTGTTGGAACACCCTGTACAAAGTGGTAAAAGTTTTCTATCAAAATTTATATATATTTTCAATCAAATTTTTACTCTCCGTTGTCAAAAAATATATATAGTAATATTCTTTTATGTTTCCCACTCGCGACTAGGGTTATAAACAATTTAATGCAAAAAAATCCAATTTTTTTCGTTTTTGGCTTTTAAAATCGAAACTAATAAAGTAATCTTGATGGTATAACGACATGAATAGTAGAGAATGAACTTACAAATAACATAATGTCATCGCCGACTTGATCGGGTCATTAGAACAGGAGAAAAAGCTGAGAAATCAGAAAAATTAGGTTTTTTTCCAAAAATGCATGTTTTTATTTTTTGAAGATATGGTGGAAGCCTTTGATGAAATGATAGTTTATGTTTGCACAAAATTAGGAGATAAAATATAAAATAGTTTTTCATGATGATTTTTTAATTCTTTAGGTCCCATTTTTTTTTGTTATATTGGATTCGAACCAAAATGTTATAGGCTCATTCCTGTGTAACACTCGAATTTTGTGCCGAATTTTAGATACATTGGTTAATTACATTTTTAGCAATATACTTTTTAGCATTTAACTAGGCCACCATTTTATTCCGGCGTATTGGAATTTTACCAAAATATTATATATATATATATATATATATATATATATATATATATATATATATATATATATATATATATATTATAAGCCATTTTGTTACCATTTTATCCTCTTATGATCTATGGTTTTTGACCAAATCTTAAAGATAGTGGATAAGTAGTTTTTGAGCTATGCCGCATACACATAGACAGACCGACAGACAGAGCGATGGAAATGGGAGAACATGTTTTTCGAGGCCTAGAGACCCACAAATGTAAAGATCTGCAAAAATCTCGGTGGGTGATTTTTTTCATGATTACAATCTTCCCATTTACGATGGAAGTCAAAAATAATTATTGATATTATCATTATTATTATTATTATTATTATTGTCATTATTATTATTGTCATCAATATTAATGAATAATAATCTGATTAAAATAACTTCGCAAGCCTATGACGCACGGCGGTCAATATGCGATAATTAGCAGGACAAAAGTCTGATTTTTATTTTTTTATTATTGCGTCAATTTTTGCGTAGGCGGCTTAGAAATAATCTAAATAATACCATAGCAACTGGGCAAGTCCTGACATATATTGAAACGTAAGCTTTGACATGTTAAAGTTGTCACAATTTTCATTTAATCAAGGCAGATTATTTATTTATTTTGTGTAGGAAATCAATTGAAAAATTATTTAAAGGTCTAATTAATATTTATTGTCACTCATCTGAAAAATGAATAACGAAGCATTGAATGGTAAGTTTTTGTTGAATATTTTGTTTATTTGTCTCAGTTACATATAAAAAACCTGTCTTTCAAAAACTCTACATTTTATAAAACAAAAAATAATAATTAAACATTTCAAGGTGCAGCAAATAAAAGTTTTATAAGATTTCACTTACATTTACAAAAAATATATTAAAATAAACCTTTATAAATATATTTTATCATATGTTGAAACCAGCTAGTACCAGCTGTTATAGTTATGAATTTTTTTAGGAGCTAATGCTACTCGTGTTAAAAGGCTGAACGTGTACGATTTTTTGAAAAGGCATAATTTTATATCAAATGCAACTAGTCCCCACGTTTTAACGGCTGTTTTTAATTATGTAAATGCTAAAACTATAGAAGCAAGCTCGTCTACTAACACGGAAAAGTTAATCTTCGATCAAATTAAGATATTTTGTGGCAATTTGGTAACTAGATGGAAAAAATGTCATCAGTGTGAAAAGCGATTTTTAAAAAAATACTCTACATGGCTCCAAAAATATTTAATAAATTCTGATAATGATGAACAAGTTAACTTAAAATTTGGTCGGCCTGAAAAATGTTTTACCGAAAGCAGTGTGAAAACGAGAAAAAGAAGAGTGTCGTCTTTGGCAAAATCGAAATCCCCTGAAGAACTTGCTTTGGCTACCCAACTAAGTTACAGAGCACAAGGTAAAAGAAAAATCACCAAACAAATAGAAGAAATTACACATTCCGATTCTTCAACAAAAAAAACTTCTCCCGATAGTGCAACTACTGTAAAACCATATACGCCAATGGAAGCCTTAGCCCTGATAGTTGATCTGAAATTAACAAAACATCAGTACATTTCAATGCAAAAAGGGGCTGCTGAAAGAAATGCAAATTTGTACCCACCTTACTATTTAGTTTTAAAAGCAAAAAATGAATGTTATCCTAATAATATAAATATATTGGAAAATTTTGCCGAGGTAAAACTGCAGAGTTTGCTTGATCACACCTGTCATCGTTTAGTCCAAGTACAAGATGAGGTATTTTGTCAAACTTTTCAAAGCACTCAAACCGTTTTTTGTCAATTAAATTGTAAATGGAGTTTGGATGGTAGTGGTGGTCAAGCAAACTATAAACAAAACTTTTCAGAGCCATATGGCAGCATATCTGATAGTGACGTCCTTTTAACAACATTAGTGCCTCTGAATCTCGTGTACAAAAACGAAAATAATAAAGAAGTTATCATCTGGCAAAATCCTAGAACATCTTCAACAAGGTTTTGTAGGCCTATTAAAATTCAATTTATTAAAGAAACCGCAGAAGTAATTTCTTCAGAAGTAAACAATATAAAATGTCAAATCTCAGATCTCAATCCAACTAAGGTAATAACTTCTTTAGGCCACAAAATCATTATAAATCATGTTTTATGCCTAACTATGCTGGATGGAAAAGCTTGTAACGCTGTAGTCAAAAATTCTTCGTCTCAAACATGCTATATCTGCGGTACAAAGCCAAAAGAAATGAATAATTTAAGTCAAATAAAAAATAGGCCGTTAAAAGACAACGCGTGTGAATTGGGTTTATCTACTTTACATGCCCATATAAGATTCTTTGAATGTGTGTTACATATTTGCTATAGACTAGGAATTCAAAAGTGGCAAATTCGAAAAAACGATAAGGTAGCATTTGAGACAAGAAAAAAAGAGATAATAGATAAATTAAAATTAGAGTTAGGGATTTTAGTAGATGTAGTTAAACAGGGATATGGAAGTACAAACGATGGCAATACTGCTCGGAGATTTTTTCAAAATTTGGAGAAGGCAAGCGAAATTACTGGAATAGATAAAGACCTTCTTAACCGCTTTAATGTAATTTTACAAATTTTATCCAGTGGCTTTTCTATTAAAACAGAAGAATTTAGAGTATATTTACATGAAACTGCCGAGCGATTTGTACTTTTATATCCCTGGTACTACATGCCTGCTTCCGTACACAAAATATTGTTACATGGAGCAGACGTTATTAGCTCATTTGATCTACCAATAGGGCAATTATCGGAAGATGTTCAGGAGGCAAGACACAAAGAATACAGACATTTCAGAGAACACAATACTAGAAAAATGTCCAGACTTGAAACAAACACAGATCTCTTACACATGTTCCTAATAACATCAGATCCAGTAATATCTAATATCAGAAAATTACCTAGTAAAAAAGATAGTGTTTTGTCTCCTGAAGCATTGCTTTTTCTTAAATGTCCAGATTAATGTTTAGTTATAGAATATAGATTAGTTTCAACACTAGCGAAAATTCAAATATCAATACTGACACAAATATTATTGATGTTGAACTAGTCAACTATTTTATAGCAGTTTCAAAACGGTTTTCGTACGCGTTGGAAATAATCTTATAGTTCGTTAAACCTGCAAAAAATTATGATATTACAAAAGTTCTTTATTTTGTTTTTTCTATGTTAGTCAAGCATTATATTTGAATTAATATTTTATGTTTTTAGTTTATTCCTTTATTCTTATTGAAAACAAAACAATCGGTAATCTTCGTGCATTCAATTATCAAGTGAGTATTATACTGTAGAATACTTAAAATCAGGAAAAAAATGCTTATTTCCTAAATTATACAGTATGCGAAAACACATTGACTTTTTGTACGCACTATATACCTAAATTAATTTAAGTGATATTACTGTTTTGCTACTTTCCGATGTTTGCTATTAAAACTGTTTTTCATAATTTGTAGACTTAGGCCCAAATTATCCATCGTTTGTTAACTTTACCAAAACGATAATTGTCATAGAAACGATTGTCTCAACAATAGTTTCCAATACAATTATCCTTTTGGTAAATTTAACAAACGATTGATAATTTGGGCCTTAATCATAGTAATTTTCAAATAAGTAATGTCAAATTTTATTAAGTTAAATGTACCTTAAATTTATTTATAAGTTTATTTAAAGGTAAATGTAGAGCCTCTTATTAATTTTTTTTTACTAGTGCCTATTTTTAAACACCCTGTAGATATGGTAAAAATGAATTTCAATTTTCAACATTATATAAAACATATTTTTGATTAAAATAACATACAAAATTTACTGCTTTTTTATTTGTTTTGCAATATTTACTTCTGTCCTGCTAATTTTCGTATATTGACCACCGTGTGACGGGGGATGATTTTTGACGAGATTCTCCCCTGCCCCTTCAGGCGTTGACAAAAACTCTACAAACATTTATATACCTCCCTATAGGACTAGCACTTTCCAAAAAAGTCCTTACTGTTTTTGTGGGAATATGTACAACCAACTACCAGCAAGCCTAAGAGAAATAACTTCGAAATGAAACAATAACAGCTTCCTTGGACAATAGAGTTGAACGTTTATTACTAAGCCAACGTTTCGGCACCAATTTGTGCCATCATCAGGGCTAGTAAATTCTAATTACTTATGTAGTCTAAATAGACATATATATAGTTTCATATAGTTTAAAACCTTTAATCTTCTCAGCGGCATAAAATTCCTCTGCTCGTTCGTTGTTTTATTTTGTGTTGGTGAAGTAACAACAATATGTATGTCTATTTAGACTACATAATAATAATAATAATAATAATAAACAATGTTTATTTTTCAATATACATAAATAATAAAAAAAAAAAAAAAACATATTCATAATCTTAAAATAAATATTGAGGACGAACAAGAAGAAAAAAGAAAAAAAAAACCTTATAACATAATACAAAAAAAAAAAAAAAAAAAAAAATGTAAAGATTGGATGCCCAAAATTGCGTAAAGCCTATGAAAAAGGGTTTGTCTGCATTTTGAGCACATCTCTGTTACTATTACTAATATGTACTATCTGTGTTCATAAAATTAAAGAAATATACCGTTTGTTTATACAAAAATAGTATATAAAATAACAAAATATCATGAAACAAGCAAAAAAAAATAATGTTTGCTAAATTATTATAATGGAAGCTTGCAATAACCATTTAGATAACAGCTTCTTAAAATTAGCCTGCTTGCCTTTTCTTTTTAGGTCAATAGGTAACAAATTGTAAATCTTATAACCAACAATAGGAAAAGAGCGTTGTTTTCTCACCGTATTAACTCTGGGCAACACGATGTTTTCATCCCGACGAAAACGTGTCATTCGCCCCTGGTTCTCAATATTCTGAGTGATGTTTATTTGACTTAAGACTTGAAGTACCGAGGCTTTATAAAACAAATACCTAATCTTAAATAACTTAGATGTGTTAAAGAGTTCATGTGTAGGAAATCGAAGTGGAAGATTATATATTAATTTTATAATTCTTTTTTGTACTATCTCTAAGGAATTTAAGGTGTTTTCAAAAGCACCCCCCATGCTACGATACCATAAGTTAAATGGGATTGTACAAGTGCATAATAGATTGATCTTAAATCGGCATTGCTTAATATAGGTTTAAGATGTTTAAATAAATATAGTAGGGATCTAAGTTTTTTTGTTAAGTTCTGAACGTGTTTATCCCACTTTAGGTTTGAATCGAGTGATATTCCCAAATATTTTGTATTAGTTTTGCTGTCTAATTGCCACACTATTGTATTTTGTCTAGATGTTAGGGGAATATTTAGTGTTTTATTAACTGGCTGTTTATCGCTGTGAAGTGAAAAAGGTAAATACACGGTTTTTTTTAGGTTAACGGTTAATAAATTTTGATCAAACCATTCTGTAATAAGTTTCATATCAGTTATTATGCCCTGTTCTACATGTTCCCAGGTAGGACCTTCCACGAAAAGAACAGTGTCATCAGCAAACGAAATAATTTTTCCGGAACATCCAAGAGAAAATAGGTCATTGATGTAAGCCAAAAACAATAAGGGACCCAGGACTGTTCCTTGTGGTATTCCGTAAACAACATTCATAGGGTCACTAGTGACGTCATTAATTTGCACCATTTGTTGTCTGTCAGTGAGATAACTATTCAGTAGGGAGTGTGCTGGTCCACGTATACCCATAAAATATAGTTTACTTAAAAGCTCCCGATGACTGACAGTATCAAAAGCCTTTGCCAAATCCACAAATACGGCAGCACAAGGTTTTTTTTCATCTAGGCTTGTAGTTATTTTGTCCACAAGGAGAGCGATTGCATCACTTGTAGATTTATTTTTGGTGAACCCAAATTGAAATTCAGAGAGGATTTTATTTTTACTAAAAAAACCAACTAGTCTTTCTTTCAGGGCCTTTTCGAAAATTTTGCAGATATTTGAAATTAGACTAATAGGTCGATAGTTAGACGCTTGATTTTTTTCTCCCTGCTTGAAAATTGGTTTTATTAACGCAATTTTAAAATGTTTCGGACAAATACCTTTTGAGAATATAAGATTTATTAGATATTTTAGTGGAGTAGCAATTATTTTGGACGTTTCTTTAAGGACAGATACGTTAATTTTATCAAATCCTGGAGATGAATTATTTTTTAAGGTACCTATAATTTTAATAACTTCTTCAGCCGAAACATGTGATAAAAATAAAGAACTTAAATTAGTTTCAATTTTTGTTTTTTTAAGATTATTTTTTCTGTTATTTAATATATCGGATGCCAGTTTTGATCCGATTGTTGTAAAATAAGTATTAAAAATGTGTACTATTTTGTTTAACTGGGTTTCGATAATATTATTTTCATTTAAAAGTTCTGTAATCTTATTTAGCGTTTTTGTTTTATGCATGTTTGAAATACTCATTTATACTTTCCCACAACTTTTTTGGATTATTTTGATTCGAATTAATAATATTTTTAAAATATCTTTTTTTTAAATCCGATATAAGTTTGTTAATCTTATTTCTATAAAATTCTCTTGTGTTTCTTTATATTTTTGGTATATTTTATCTCTAATTCTAATAGACTCTAGTAATCCTGAAGTAATCCATGGCTTTTTTCCTTGACTTTTTATATTTTTTGTAATTGTTGATTTTTCTATAGCCATACTGAAGACTTTAACAAACGAATAGCACACATAATCTACGTTGTCAGATAAGTAGAGTTCATTGAAATTTGATTCTGCCAAAATTTTATTAAGTTTCATATAATTAACAATTTTTTTTACTTTAATAGAGGGATTTTTTGGTTGGTTTTGTAAAGCAAATCTTAATAGAGTTGGATAATGATCAGTAATAATCAGACTGTAATACGAAAGGTAATAAAGATTTTTTATCTATGCTATTACTTTTTATAAATATATGGTCAATGCACGTTTTTGAATTACTTTCTACTCTGGTGTATGTATTAATTAAAGAGATAAATCCCTTTTCATATAATATATTAAGATACATTTGTGTGTCCCGAGACACATCAAAAAGATTAATATTTATATCACCAACTAAAATTTCAGTATCGTTGTTTGCTTTATTTGTTAGATAATACGTCAAGTCAATATTAAATTGGTCAGTGGGAACCGATGGTGGCTTATATATCCCCGTTATTGAAATAACTTTTCCCTGATTTTTTATATTTAGTCTTATACATTTTATAATTCCAATTTCAAGAATTTCATAATCATAAATACAATTGTTTTTTACATAGATCACTGTACCATCATTTTGGTTAATATTACCAAAGTTGTATATTTTAGAGTAACCCTGTATATTAAATAAATCAATGTTGGGCAATTTCCACGTCTCCGTCAAAATTACAAATTACTACATAAGTAATTAGAATTTACTAGCCCTGATGATGGCACAAATTGGTGCCGAAACGTTGGCTTAGTAATAAACGTTCAACTGTATTGTCCAAGGAAGCTGTTATTGTTTCATTTCAAAGATTAGGATTAGTGGACGAAAAACCTACCATAAAAAGAAATAACTTCCTACAAAAAATGTAAGAAAGTTCAAAGAGTTATCTTCTTTTTTGAAATAATTCTTTTCTGTTAGTTAGTCCAATCTTAATAATGTTTTAAAAATGTCTTATGTTATTCTTTATTTTTACACTCGAAATTGTCATATCTATTTAGATCTTTTGGCATGAAGTGAAATAAATAAATAAATTAATAAAGACACCACTGAAATCGGGGATTAGAACGAATATGAAAGTTTTTTTATGATCAAAACCAAGACCAAGACTGAGGTAAGTTTTGTCTTGGACTGGACCCAAAAGACCAAACCCGCATTTATTTTTCAAAACCAAGACCAAGACTAGGCAAGTCTTGTCCTGGTCTTGCGATGTCCTCATGAAGATAATGGCTCCACATTTGTTAAAAGCAGTGTTTTATTTTAATTATGTATAATAATTTTAGGTTTCTAAGTTTATCAACAAGGTTACTACTTTACTATAGCAAATGATGTTTAGATGTGACAGTCTTTGAACACCTGGAATAATACGCGTAATTAAGAAAATTTCCAAGCATTAATATTTATTACTAACATCTTCATATTAAAAGTTACTTACCCATTATGCAAAAGTTGTAAACTCAAAGCTGCTATACGTTTTATGAAATTTATTATTCTCTTATCAGTTATTTTCCTTCTTCTCTTAATGAGAGCATCAATTAGTGCTTGTAGTAGTATGAAAGTATTGTCATGATTTCTACCTGCGTTTGTTCTAAGAAGGTCTTTGTATAAGTTAACATAAAATCTAGAAATGTAAATAATTGCTAATATAAGATTTACGACTTTTATACTTACTATAAAACTTCTACAGTGACTTAATTACAAATCGGAATGTTTACAACATATTTTGATCATAGATAGGTGGCCAATACAGCCACTTACGTTTTGGCTTTTGTTTAGAAAAAGCAACAGGATCAGTTTTTCACAAAAGCTATTTTTAACATTTAATATGGTTTTTTTCTACTTATTTTATTTATTTATTAAACAATATGTTAAACGAATAAAACACGGTATACAATGTGTCCCAAATTTGGCTTACATGCATTGCTATCTCGTAAACCGCTATAGCTACAGGGTGGGTTAAATTAGGAAAGTTTTAGAGAATTTTATTACAAATTTGATGACGTTTTGAAGTTTAGGATATCTTTTGTGGTTTTCAAGATAATTGGGAAAAATCAAAATGGTGCATTTTCAACTTTTGCCCGTAGCTTCTAAACGACTCGTATTATGGTTTTATGGTTTATACATTATTAGGGCACTTTTATTAGAGGAACATTATGCAGGTAAAACGAAGTTTCTAGCTTCAATTGTTTTTGAGATATTGGCATCAACTTTTTATTTTCTTACCGACGCCATATTGGATTATTGTATTTTTGGAAAGATCTTTTTAAGAGCTTTCCAATGATGTATAACAAGGTAAGATTATTATTTTTCTTGAGCTCTAAAAACCAAAATAATTGTTTTTTTTTAAGTAGGCTTTGATTACGCATGGCGGCCATAATGAAACAAAAGAATGCCGCATGTCAACAATCATTTTGTGTTCCTGAATAGTACTTGTTATCATTTTCTCATTGTGCCGAGTTTTTACAAAGTTTATTTGAGTTTCTTATACTACTTAAAATGGAGGGTAATTATTCCAACGAAGAGAATTTGGATATGATAGAACTTTATTTTAAAGCAAATAGAAATACACAACCAAGCCAAAGGCATTTCAGATTTCTAATTGTAAACTTGTTAGCTTATGGGTAAAAATATTAATTCAACCATCGATGTTTCAGATTTTCAACTAAGATATTATACTAACAGTGAATACCTAGTGACTAAAATGTAACTATCACACTATTGAAAATACCTAAACTAAATTTAAATTAACACATAAAAAAAATATAAGTTACACCACATGCCTCCCTCCATTTTCCACACATTTTTGACATTTCTCCAATACCTTCCGTGTAACCCTTCTTAAGGTGTTCCTGTTAATATTAGCAAAAACATCTCGGACTCTGTCTTCTAGCTCTCTGAGACTTTCTGGCGGAGAAAATTCGTAGACCTCATTTTTTGCGTATCCCCATAAATAAAAATCGGGAGGAGTAATATCCGGTGACCTTGCCGGCCAAGCAACAGGGCCATTATTAGCGATAATATTTTCCCCGAAAGTATTTCTGAGGACCGCCATCACCTCTCTGGTACCGTGAGCCGGACAGCCATCTTGTTGGAACCAAATATTTTGCAGGTCGTTTGGGGGAACAGAATTTATAACTTCTGGAATAATTTGTTCCCGTAATAGTTGCAAATATCTGTTACCCGATAAATTTTCTTGGAAAATGAACGGCCCAATCAAACGGTTATCTAAAATACAAATTGTTATGAGTGATTTAAAGCAGAAGTGCATTGTTTGGAATTACCTATAATGCCACACCACACATTGAACCCAAATTTTGTTTGTAAACGTCTTTCTTCTAAATTATGAGGATTCTCGGTGCCCCAGTAATGAGTATTATGTTTTTTGAAAATTCCACAGTTTGTAAATCGTGTTTCATCTGTCCAAAGTACTTTAGAATGAAAGTTGGGTATTTGCTGGCATTTGTTGATGAACCATTCACTAAACGTGATTCTTCTAGCAAAATCATTTACCTGAAGACCCTGTACAATAGTAGGTTTATAGGGATGAAAGTGAAGTTTTTTCAAGACTCGTTGGACGGTTGATTTGGGAATTGCCGTTTGTTCTTCAATCTTTCTTACTGAGGTTGTTGGGTTGTCCCTGACACTTTCTATTATAGCTGCGTTTCTTGCTTCATTATCTATTGAATAGGTCTTTGGTTTCGGTTTCAAAAAAGACCCGTAGGCTAACAGGTTAACAATTAGAAATCTGAAATGCCTTTGGCTTGGTTGATGTCGGTCTGGAAATTGTTCTTCGTATGAACGCGCAGCTGCTTGTGTATTTCTATTTGCTTTAAAATAAAGTTCTATCATATCCAAATTCTCTTCGTTGGAATAATTACCCTCCATTTTAAGTAGTATAAGAAACTCAAATAAACTTTGTAAAAACTCGGCACAATGAGAAAATGATAATAAGTACTATTCAGGAACACAAAATGATTGTTGACATGCGGCATTCTTTTGTTTCATTATGGCCGCCATGCGTAATCAAGGCCTACTTAAAAAAAACAATTATTTTGGTTTTTAGAGCTCAAGAAAAATAATAATCTTACCTTGTTATACATCATTGGAAAGGTCTTAAAAAGATCTTTCCAAAAATACAATAATCCAATATGGCGTCGGTAAGAAAATAAAAAGTTGATGCCAATATCAAAAACAATTGAAGCTAGAAACTTCGTTTTACCTGCATAATGTTCCTCTAATAAAAGTGCCCTAATAATGTATAAACCATAAAACCATAATACGAGTCGTTTAGAAGCTACGGGCAAAAGTTGAAAATGCACCATTTTGATTTTTCCCAATTATCTTGAAAACCACAAAAGATATCCTAAACTTCAAAACGTCATCAAATTTGTAATAAAATTCTCTAAAACTTTCCTAATTTAACCCACCCTGTAGCTATAGCGGTTTACGAGATAGCAATGCATGTAAGCCAAATTTGGGACACATTGTATGTATAGTTTCATTTAAAAGCCAAATTCAAACTCCTAGTATATACTCTCCTATTAAACGTGAGGATATAGTATATGTATTGCCCAATAAAAGAAGGATTTATGGCGTGATATTGTATATTAGTTTTTGTCGCATTTATATTAGTTCTTTTAGTAATATGTTGTTTTTTTTTGTAGTGATCAATACTATATAAAGAGGATACCACAGCAGATATTTTAGGAAATTTCAGAAAGTTATTTTACAGTTCATTATGCCTCAAAACAAAAGCAGTTTGTTTATGAGCCCTCAGAGTGAAACAAATGCAGTACCAAATAGCAGTTCTTCATATAAAAGTGTCTTGGTTGTCTGGCATGAAGCTCATCAAGGCCTTAATGCTCATTTCTATTGTAGATACAATTATTTCTGTATGAATATGGATGATAAGGCAACTTTGCTTATCTTTTGAGCAAACAACTACACTAGCAAAAATAAAAATTGCATAATGAATTATAATTATTATATGTAAAAAAACTGTAAGAGCTACAAGAAATATCGATAATTTTGATAAACTTGCAAGGATTGTTTAAAGAAAGTAAAAGAATTTGGAAAGTGAAACGCGAAAAACGAGTAAACCGTAGAAATGAAACAGACATCAGAAGGGAACTGTTTACACCTAACGTATTTGTACACAATATTGTTCATGCAAATTTAAAAAAGGAAAACCATAGCGCAATAATACCAAAATACACATTAATTTCGAATTATTGTAGACAAGAACGCATCCATGGAGGTACTGCAATTTATGTAAGATCATCAATACCAGCCACAGCACTAACAGAAGCTGCGAACTACAGTATTGAGATGCACATTGAATGCTGCGCGATCAAGATAAAAGTAAACCAACAAAAAACTGCAATAATTTCATTATATAGACCTCCTGCAGGAAACATTAATACTTTTATCACCCAGGCCTCAAATATTCTATCCTACATTTCAAATATTTGCTGCAATATTATTCTATGCGGTGACCTCAACATAAATAGCCTCAACAAAACAAGCATAAACTATAAATTACTAAAAGACCTTTTTGACTCCTACAATCTAAGAGACTATTGTGAAGAACCAACAAGAATCTGCCAGCAAAGGCACCAGCGCAACCTCTATTGACTATATGACCACAAACCTACACGATTGTCCAACTCGATGTACAATCAGTGAGCCGCATATTTCTGACCATTTGCTACAACAACTGAAAATACAGATAATGCTTTCTGAAGAAAGTACCACACAACCGAAAATTATAAGAATACTTTCAGATAAAAACCTTGATGACTTCAAAATTAGCTTTCAACATGAAAAATGGGACGATATCAACGAAAAGGACATCGATAACGCATACAAAAACTTCTCTACAACAATTCTCTGGAACTTTGACCACACTTGCCCAAAAAGAACCCTCAAACCAATACCAAAAAATGATAGATGGCTAAACGAAGACATAGTACGAAGCAAGGAGGAACTAATAAACTTAAAATTTCTTATACGACAAACTAACAATAACAAAGAACTTGTAGAACAATATAAAATCAAGAAAAAGGCCTATAGACAAAACATCAAAGATGCAAAAACAAATTTTAATGGACAAAAAATAGAAAATTCTATCAATAAATCCAAAGAAACATGGAAAATTATAAATGAGGAGCTCAGAAAAAAGAAAGAACAAAAACCCTTACTATTAAATTACAACGGCCAACAGATAAGTGACAAAAAAGAAGTAGCCAATCTATTTGCCAATTTCTTCTCAACTGTTGCCGAAAACAAGATACAAAAACATTTTGGAGGAAACGTATCAAATGCCCCTACAACAACAACAATGGTAGTAAACTCTATGCTTATCGAACCTACAATAGAGGAAGAAGTTCGCCTGATAATATTATCCCTAAAAAATAAAAAATCTACAGGCTACGATGAAATTCCGGTGATAGCTGTGAAAAGGGCATGTAATGAACTTAGTATACCCCTACAAATCCTAATAAATAACTCGATCCAAACCGGAAAGTTCCCAACAGCTCTAAAGATGGCAAATATTGTACCAATACATAAAAATGGTAATGAAGCTGATATTGAAAATTATAGACCAGTATCACTCTTAAGCATCTTCTCAAAAACTTTTGAAAAAGTGCTTTACAAAAGATTAATTGCCTTCCTTACAAAGTACAACATTATTTGCAACGATCAACATGGATTTAGATACAATAGATCAACAGAGACCGCATCTTTCGATTATGCGGAATTTATTCATACCCAATTGGAGGAAAACAAAATTGTTGTAGGGCTTTTCTTTGATACAATAAATCTAGATTTTGTGAGCCAAAAACTCTACAGCATTGGGATCAGAGGGAATGTACTGTCACTAATAACTTCATTCTTGTCCCATAGAAAAATACAAGTGAAAATCAATACACTGGTCCCTGACGAATATGATATTAACATAGGTACAGCGCAAGGATCAGTACTAGTTCCTCTATTATTCATAATTTATGTCAATGACCTAACTCTTCCAGAAATGACTATTAAATTTCCCGATGACACCTCAGTCGCAATCTCTGCAAATATGGAAGCTGATATTATTAAAAAAATTACAGAAGTATGCAACAACATGAACCAGTGGTGCTTTTCAAACCAACAAATCCTCAACGAAAACAAGACTGTGACAGTGCATTTCCATAAAACAAATCAAAGGGTTCAGTTAGGAAATGATAAACCAGTTGCCAAACTTCTCGGAACGTACCTGGATTCAACATTTAGTTGGGAGCCCCAATTAGATCATATATGTTCTAAGCTAAACAAGGCCTTTTTTGCAACTTTGAAACTGAGTCAAACAGTTCCACAATCAATCCTTATGACAACATATTATGCACTAGTGTATCCGCACCTTTCCTATAACATTATACTCTGGGGTCAAGCAGTGAATGTTAACAGAATATTTATATGTCAAAAACGAGTGCTAAGACTTATTTTTGGTCTTAAGATGGTAGAGATGTTTTTAAAAAACACAAATTACTAACGTTGACATCGATTTACATACTGAAATGTGCATTGTATGTTTTTAAAAAAAAAACAAATTTAAGAAAAATATGGAAAACCACTCATACTCAACAAGATACCGAATGGACCTAATTATTCCTAGACATTCCACAACGCTCTATGAGAAGTTTCCATACTATGCATGCGTCAAGATCTTCAATAGGCTACCCGAGGAAATAAAAACAGTTGAAACAGAAAACAGTTTTAGACAATCCCTCAAAAAATATCTTTTTGACAAAGCGTTCTATTCATTTAAAGAATTTATAGACCCAAAATCTTTTTAAAATTCATAAATGTTCGTTTGTTAATTCATTGTTACTCTTTGTTGTATGTGTTATTACGTGCTACCTATATTATTTGACTATAAGTTAATTTTTAACCTGACTTGTCAAATGTCATATTTTATATTATGGTCTTGCTGATAAATAAATTGAATTGAAATTGAATAAATTATTTGATCCACTTTGAAGTTGATTATATTTAGTTCAGATTTCTCTGATAAATAAATTTTGCTCTTAGCCCTTCATAAAAAAATGCGGAATAAATGCAGAAAAGAAAGCTGCAGTAATTAATTAGGGAACTGGAGCCAAAAACAAATAATAACATCAATTTCAATCTGAAAATGGAATATTCTTTAGTTTTGCACAGACATATCAAATTGAATGTTCTATTCTTTCAAATGAAGTTTTTATCCTTTTCAAAGTATTTTGAGAGTTGAATAACGGAAACGTTTCTCATATATTGGATACTTTTTTTGGACACACCATATATGAGTGGCAGAAGTATATTAACTGTAATAAACCTTTACATTCTCCAATGTGCTTGTATCGTCTTTAAGAATCGTTCTAACTACTACGACAAAGAATTGAATTTTAAGAGACATATAGATAATATCATCATGAAAGCTTGTAGAATGCTCGGGTTTTTAAAAAGAAACTCTAAACATATCTATGATACTAAAGCTATTTTGTCTGTATATAATTGTCTAGTCAGAAGTATTCTGGAATATTGTAGTGTTGTTTGGTCTCCGTCATATTTGTGTCATATACAACATATCGAGGCAGTGCAGAATAGATTTGCCAAGTTCCTTCTTTTCAAACATAAGTTTCCTTATAAAGACATACCATACAACACTAGAATCCAATTAGTTGGACTAACTAGCCTTTCAGGAACGTCGGCGAAATGCGATGGCCTTTTTCCTGTACAAGTTGTTGAATGGGCTTATCGATTGTAGTGATTTGCTCGCTATTTTATTTCGGATTCCACGGAGACATACCCGTTCCACGGCTTTATTTCACAAAAATTTTCATCGTACAAACTATGGTAATAATTCTTTTGCCGATAAAATGGTCATAAATTACAATAGACATTTTACGCAATATGACCTCTTTACAGGTAATTTTATGCGCTTTAAACGAGCAATTTTAAACTAATGTTAATGTAGTTTGTTTTATTTTTTTTTTGTTGTCGATGTTTTCTATTTTCCATATTTTTTAATGTGCTTAATGTCAGAATCGTGTCTTTGGATGGTTAATTTTTGTCTTGTTTATGGCTCAATTTATCCATAGTTTTAAGGTTATTTACTTATTTACATTTTATAGTTAGATTTAGACTGAACCATTTGGAGTTCTGTAGTCTGTAGTGTTGCTGTGAATAAATAAATAAATAAATAAAATGGGCCGATATTAATACATATAGAACGCGACATGCAGATAAGCTGCTGCAAGATTGACTCAGGTGCGGGAAGGACCTGAGATAAGTTCCTTGAAGGTATTCAATCACTTACCAACACATATGAAGGATATACCTAGTATGTGCATTTTTAAACGACGATTAAAGACCATACTGGCTGAAAATCCGTTTTACTCTCTGGAAGAGTTTTTTATGTTTGAGTTTTAATATGTCTAAATATATTGTAGCGTAGGTCTTT
Organism: Kuschelorhynchus macadamiae; assembly: GCA_030620095.1. Taxonomy (NCBI): domain Eukaryota; kingdom Metazoa; phylum Arthropoda; class Insecta; order Coleoptera; family Curculionidae; genus Kuschelorhynchus; species Kuschelorhynchus macadamiae. Next base: position 222,874 of record JAUTXW010000584.1, on the reverse strand, counting down.
CAGAACATTTATTCTCTGGAACAGTTTTATATGTTTATATTTTAAAATGTCGTAATATATATTGTAACGTAGGTCTTTTGGAACATTTAATGTAAGATATACTATTTTATTTCATTTTTATTATATTTTTACTTTAAATTTGACCTTTAACTACATATGACAATTCCCATACATGTGAACATGTCTATGGAAATAAACGATTCGATTTGATTTGATATATCGCACCATGTCAGTAAGGCAGTAACGTTGTTTGTTAAGGCAAACCAAAATAATAAAAAAATACATAAATTAACTTTAAAAGAGTTGTCTGAAATTAGAGATGTTATCTCACGTAATATGACTCCCTCTTATATGAAACTTTTTGTTCTAATTCACTTGTCCCTTTATGTGAAGTGAAAATATTTGTGTCTATTTTCCTTTCACCTTGTATATGTGCTTATATAAAAGACAAAAAGAAATAGATACTTTAAAATATTTAAATAAAACCGTTAGTTTAAAAAAGTGTCACACATGTTTACTATAGAGGCTCTATGAAAGTCACTAAATTAGATCAAAAATCTGCACTATACCTTGATGGATCAATATTAATTGCTTCCCCTTGTCCACTTAACATTATAAAAATTGTCCTAATACAGTGTAACTGCTCCCTGTATCCTAACCAGTCTTCAGCCAATAAATGGTTCAGAGCGTTTACAATATCTACATAGTATTCCAAATTAATGCAATGGGCGAATCTAAAAAATAAATAAAAAAGGTTAACAAAACGTGAACTTCTTCCATTTTTTTTTAAGAAAATCTGTTAGAACAGGTTTAGTGAATTTTATAAATCTACTGACTTTGTTCGCGTGAAAACTGGCTGCATTGAAAGGGATGTAAAGAGGTACTTAATTACTTAAATCGCCTCATTTAAGTACCTCTTTATAAACCACGTTTGTTGTTGTATTCTCTAAAGGAACCTGTACACGTTTAAACTGAAAATGATAATAATAATAATAATAATAAATGCCTTTTATTAGGTACTTCATTTATAAATATATTTTTTGCAATTAATATATGATATACAATTTTTTTTTTCAAGGCACAACCAAACGCGCTTTGGCGAAGTCTAGCCAAGAGGCTACTCTTACTTAACCAAGTAGCAGGCCAGTTATAATGCCTCAAGTCGAACGTATGATAGTTGAACACTTAGATGACACTAACTTAAAAAGTTTTATATCAAATTAAATATATAACTCAAACCTACAGCATCATAACACCTATTCCCACAGACAGAAACACCAATTTGATCGTTTAGCACGGAAACCCCGACCTAGACATCCCCAACACCCGCTCGCATCAGACGTAATTCTATCGTGTACCAATTTGATCGTTTAGCAATAGAAGCCGAAACTTAAATTTGTTAATGTTAAAGAGGTGTAAACCTTCATCAGACAAAGAATTATACAGATTTATGTCATTGAACGAAAAACCTCTTTTAAACATTGCCGTTCTATGCTGTGGCATTGTAAATTTATTTTTAAATCTGATATTTTTATCATGAATATTGTTCCTAGGAATAAATTTATTTCTTATTAAATTTGAAAATATTTGTTTTTTGCACAAAGTTGCCGAGGTGGAGGGTTCTGCGATTATTCATGTTAAGCCACCCGCACTCAGATATTCTTTCGGAAATATGGTCATACTTCCTCAAACCAAATATTAGTCTACAACAAGCATTTTGGACCTTTTGTACTCTGTATTTATCAGCTTCATACAGGCAAGGGCTATATATGAAATCGCAATAGGTAAAATGAGATAAAACTAGACTTTCACTGAGCATTTTTTTAAGATAAAAACTTAGTATGTGACGGTTGCAATAAATTAACTTTAAGGCGCAAAAACTTTTATTGACAAGTTTTTTTATGTGTTCAGTAAAACGCAAATTTTCGCCAATTATTAAGCCTAAATTCTTTGCATAAGAAACAAATGATAATGGTGTATTATTAATAAGTAAATTAATTGAATTTTTTACAAGGTTCATTTCTGCTTTGCTACCAATACAAATTAATTTAGATTTTTCTGAGTTTACAGATCTCTGTTGATATTTTGAGTGGATTCTATGATATTTAAATGGTTGAGTGAGTAATAAAGTTGGGTGTCGTCCGCGTAGGCTTGTACTTTACAGTTAACTGGAGAGGTTATTATATCTATTGTGAATATTATAAAAAGAAGAGGAGATAAAATTGAACCCTGGGGAACACCAGATTGTATGCCTATAGTTGTAGATTTTATATTGTTGTAAGTAATCTGTTGGGAGCGATTATTTAAAAATGATTTTATTAGATTTGCTGAGCCGATGTCAAACCCATAATATTTTAGTTTGGCGCAAAGAAGTCTATGATCCATTGTCAAACGCTTTTGAATAATCCAACAAAATAAGCACACTTGTCATGCCGTTGTCATACGCTCGGACTATATCGTCAAGTACTACGCTTAATGCCGTGACAGTGCTAAAGTTTCTTCTGAAACCACATTGGAAATCGAGAATTAATTTGTTGTCTAAAAAAAGGTAAACATTTGCGTATATAAAAACCTTTTCAAAAATTTTTGATAATGAGGGTAGTATACTGATAACTCTTAGATCGGAATAAGTTTTGGGATTATTTATTTTAGGTAGATGGATGCCTATAGCTGTTTTCCATAAAGTGGGGACATACTTTTCAATAAGGGAGTTCACAATGTGGAGAATATGATCAATGAAAAAGCTGTAGATTTTTAGCATTTGTGAATTAATATTATCTACTTCTTTTGCGTTAGTTGCAATGCTATGCAGACTGACACTGACATCATTATAGTGGCAAGAGAAAAACTAAATTGAAGATTTGTATTGAATTTATTATCGTTATAAAAATTGATTTTTTCGTCACATTTATTTGAAACATTCTGTAAAAATGATGAAAAATATTTATTAACTTCCTCTGGATTAGAAAGAGAGGTAGGTAAGGTGATAGTTTGACGGAATTAAAGGGTCCTGTTTCTCCCAGACCAGGGCCAGAAATAATAGTAGACTCTATTACAATATTTTGTAATGTTTTAACGTGTAGCCGAGTTCCATTACACAATTTTGGTGGTTTTAAATTTCGAATAAACATCACTGACGCCCCCACTTTTAAAGTTAACTCATGAGGAGGGATTCCTAAAGGGTTTAGAGAGTGTAGGTACTCGACAGGATAATTAACCGCATTTTCATGGTCTATAATTACATCTATTGAGTAGTATGTTGTTTAGCAGTAATTTTTTCCAATAAAGCTAGATTTATTTCATCTGCTGTGCTATTTTTTGGAGTTAATATAGCTCGTTCTTTAAACCAAAAAACGGTTTTATTTTGTCAACTTTCGAGTCCGCTATAAACATTTCCCCTTGGAAACTGAGGTTAGATAAGAAGGGATTCTTCTACTACTTCACTCTAAAATCAAGCTGTTTGCATAAGCTCAGCTTTCTACAGCAAACGGTTTGAGAAAGATCGCAAAAATTAATCAATGACCCGATTTTTTCAAAAACCCTGTATGAATTTATAAAACAAATCTTAAAATATGTAATAAAATAAAATAAAAAGCACGTGTTCAAGTTTTTTTCCAAATAACTAATGGTTTTTTAAATAAAAAATGTAATATTAAAGGGGTGGTTTCAGCTCCTTAGACACCCTGTCTCGGTTTTTAAAAAATTTTGAAATATGTAAAAAAATAAAATATAAAGCATATTATGTTCAAGCGTTTCCGAATAACTAGCGGTTTTTAAATAAAATATATTATAATATTTAAGGGATGGTTTTACCCCTTTGGACACATTGTATGAATTTTTTTAAATCCTTATATATGTAAAAAAATAAATTAAATTTAAATGAAAAATATTGTAATATTTAAGGGGTGGTGTCAGACCCTTTGAATTTGAGTTTTGAAGAATCCCTTCTTATCGAACCGCTACACCCTAAAATCAACCTGTATGCCAAAATTCGGCCTTTTACCTCAAGCGGTTTGAGCTGAAGCATGATGAGCGAGTCAGTCAACTAAGTCTTTTATATATTAGTATAGAAGTATAGATTATATAAACTTACTTGGCTAGACCTTCTAAGCAAACGCTCAACAATTTGGAGTTTTCAGAATTTTTCAAAATTCGAAAGTAAATATTGAAAATTATCTTCGTAATTTCGGTTAAATTTTGTTGCTTCACTTGCCGGCTCTCCTCTGCTTTCGTTTCTAGCATTTCTTTTTCAAGTTCTTGTAACTTTTTCTTTCTCTGTATATTTAAAAAAAAATACTGACTAATACCTATACAAAGTAATAGAGAAATAATCTGCAACTTATTTTCAGATACAACAAGAGTTTTATATTGATTTATTTATTCAACATTTACAATCAATAACTATCATACAGCCATTATCCTAAAATAATTTGTGTGGTATTTAACTTAAAATTATCTAATGAGACCTTAAAAAAAGCCTTCAACTGATCATTGTCAAGTATGTAGAGTCGACTTTTGCGTGTTCTATGAGCGGAGACACATACTTGAAGGGAAGAAACATATTCAGGGCTGCTTATGTAATTGTTTAAAATTTTAAAGATGAAACATACATCACAAAAGGTTTAGATAAGTTAAAGTTTGCAAATTTAGTAAATTTATTCTGAATGTTTTCAAGGCACTCTGTATGAATATTAAAGTGTATGCCATTTTAATGGCCACAATGATGAAGGAAGTCATAGAAGGAATAGAGGAGGAGATTGTTATTTGCTCATATAGCACTTAAGGCGCTGGACTCACCCCTGATGGGATCAGCATTGGTTCAGGAATGTGGTGATAGGCTGGAGCAGTTGGTGCAGAGTAAGAGGGTGAGATTGGGCTGGGACACTGTGGGATTGAGGTTAAGGTAAGGTAAAGTTAGATGAGCTTACTAGACTCGGATCTGACGCCACATATGTGGGACCAGAACCAGCTTTAGGCCTTACTAGACAGCTGATAAGGACTGCACTCAACGAAAGGGCGCATCAAGACCTGCGACGAGAGTGGGACCAGTTTAAAGTTGGTAGGCAAGCTAAAGTTTTCATTGTGAAGCCAGATAAAGGCCGAACAGAGCAGCTATTAACACGAGACAAGAAGACCCTAAGTTCCATCAGAGGAGTAGTAACGGGGCACTGTCTATTCTGTTTTAGGTATTGAGAAGGACTCTATTTGCACAAAGTGTCAGGAGATGGAGGAAACTCCACTCCACTTCCTGTGCAGGTGTGAAGCATGAGCAAGACTATGCTGAGTTATTTTTGGTACTACAGTCTTGCATTAGGATGCAGTCAAGGAACTATTCTGGATATGGAAACCTGGTGGTGGTTGAGGGAGGGTCTGGGGTAGACTGAAATGGTCTTATAGGCCTATCCAGTCAGGTCTCTAGATCTCCCCCAAAGACCATTGCCAATAACTTCAACAACTTTGTCATTCAAGCAGCTCCGAGCCTTGTGAGTGACTTGCCCAATGTAGGTCCCTTTTCAATGTAATATTCCAGTAAATGATAAGTCTTTCTTTTTGACCCCAGCCACTATCCATGAGATTCTGAACATAATCAAAAAACTTAAAAACAAGATTTCTGCAGGTTATGATGGGCTTTCCTCAACTGTCAAAAACTGTGCCAAAGAATTTTCTGTCCCCATATGTCATATTATTAATAATTCTTTTAAATATGGTATTTTTTCGGACATCCTTAAGTTGTCTTTAGTTAAACCCCTTCATAAGAAGGGTGACGTTACATCTCTTGAAAATTATCGACCTATCAGTCTGATATCTACATTTTCAAAAATCTTTGAGGTAGCTATGTGCAGTAGACTATTACGCTACTTTTACACTGAAAAACTACTAAGTGATTCACAACACGGCCACCTGAAGGGAAAATCTGTGGAAACAGCTGTTTATGAGTTTGTAGATAGGATCATCATTGGCTTTGAAGAGGGTAGTGCATCTATGGGTGCATTCCTTGATCTTTCTAAAGCATTTGATAGTCTGGACCACCAGATTTTATTGGAGAAGCCTGAGCAGTATGGTGTACGGGAACCGGCATTAAGTTGGATCCGATCATACTTGATAAATAGAAGGCAGAAGGTGGTAGTTGGGAGAAATGGTGAACAGCACTTTTTGGAAAAGGGTTATCTCCAACTAGATATTCCACAGGGTAGTCTTGGGCCCTTTACTCTTTATTTTTTTTGTAAATTCAAATTCAAATTTTTTATTCAGGTTATACATTTCTTTTACAAAACTTTACCAACGTTAATAATTTGCTGGTTTTACAAAAAAAAAAAAATATATATATATATATATATATATATATATATATATATATATATATATATATATATATATATATATATGTGCCAGCACACAGTAAAGATCTAGCTGAAATACATAATAAAAAATCTAGGAATAAAAACCTTAATAATGATACAATTAAGAAATAACTTTAAAACTAAAATATCTGTACAATCATGGTTAAAATAGACACTGATTACTATACTCTTTAAAATATCATACAAGCACAATTAAAACAGAGAAAACATTAAGAACAATATTCTGTGAAGTCATGCTGCAAAAATTCAGTGATACTATAAAACACATTTTCTATTAAAATTGATCTGACTGACTGCCCAAACTTTGCCCGTCATATTTCCCCAAGATCTTGGGAGTTTATTGTAAAAGACTGGACAGTAGTAGTTCACGGAAAAGCGAGCTCTTTCCAATCTGAGATATTCAATTCTTAAACCGTTTTCTTGCCTAGTATGGTGATGGTGAAAAAAGTTGTTAGTGTTATATTCATTGAAGTGCTTGTGACAATATACCAGACATTCATGCATATATATATATATATATATATATATATATATATATATATATATATATATATATATCTACAGGGTTTGTTAAGATATTAAGCCTCCTATAAGCCTCTCTTGCATCCTCCCTGCATCCCAAGCCCGCGACAACCCTAACAGCTCTTCTTTGCAATCCAAAGATTCGCTTAGAGCGATAGTGCACCCACTATCTGCCATGCTGTTTTTATTTTGTTGGAGGAATTTATGATGTAACTACAATACGATTCTTTTTTAGCACTTGTTAAAGCCTGCCAGTACTGTTTTTTAAAGTCTTTAATTCTGTTTTTAAGTTGATCAGAAGGTTGACTTTTAAAGAGTTCTATTAAAAATCTGAGTGTTTCCCTCATATTTTTTAAGGTATTGTTAAACCACTGGATTTTGTTGCCTCTCTTAATTTTTTGATGTTTAATAGGCAAATACTCATTCATCCCATTCACAATTATACTCAAGAATTTATCAAATTTAAAATCGACACTTTCGCTCCCATCTTCTATAAAACTCCAATCTTGTACTCTCAAATATTCATACATCAATGACACCCCCCACCTTTTATTGGTCTGCTTATGTGAATACCACCGTCCAGTCCCTGCACAGCCAGGTTTATGCTAATATCGATAGCTAGATGATCAGAAAGCAATGGATCAAAAACAGATGTAGTAAATTGCACAGTATTTGAAAAGTTGGTAAAAATGTTGTCAATACAGTTTACAGTGTTGGTATTTTGAAAAATATGATGAGACATGTGAAGCCGAAAAATTACTTGGCTTTGGAAATTGTTTGTCGGGACTCCTACCTGGTACATTTTGTTGATGACACAAATATCCTAACCATCGGATCAACCAGGTCTGAGCTTCTTAATATCGCTACAGATCGCCTCAGGATTGCACAAGAATGGTTTATGAAGAACAGATTACACCCCAATACCCAAAAAACGAACTTTGTATGTTTTAGAACCAAACAGAGGAATGGTGATATCCCACAGGAGGCAGAACTCAGGAACCAGAGTGTAACTCTATCCAGAAGCACAAAATTCTTAGGCCTAGTAATAGATTTGGACTGGGTAGAACAGATTTGCAAGAAACTAAATTGTGTATGCTACTCTCTAAGAATATTGTCTAAATACCTTGATGCAAATACCTTAAGAACTGTATATTTTGCAAATGTTCACTCTTTGCTTAGAATCGGGATCATATTTTGGGGAGCGAGCTCTGACGCCGATCGTACTTTCATTGTGCAAAAAAGAGCAATACGTATTGTTTTGGGCCTACAGGGTAGGGAGACTTGTAGAGGAAGGTTTAAGACACTTAATATACTGACAGTGCCAGGACTATATATATATATATATATATATATATATATATATATATATATATATATATATATATATATATATATATATATATATATATATATATATATATATATATATATATATATATATATATATATATATATATATATATATATATATATATATATATATATATATATATATATATATATATATATATATATATATATATATATATATATATATATATATATATATATATATATATATATATATATATATATATATATATATATATATATATATATATATATATATATATATATATATATATTTCTGAACCATAGGAATTTGTTATTTCTTCAAAAAACTTCATTTTGTGGTATATTGGCAAGGGTGAAAGTTGCTATAACACAAAATGAAGTTTTTTGAAGAAATAACAAATTCCTATGGTTCGGAAACAACAACCTGTCTGAAGCATATCTCAAGAATATACAAGAAGATTGCTAATCAGAAAAATAGACGAATATTTCTATTGAGATGCAAAAGTACAAATATTTTTCCAAAATTTTTAAATTTACATACCACACATATATGTTTTACAAGTAAGTACCTTGAGAACAAATTTTTCGATGTCATTAATAATACTAAATTAAAAATACTAAATCTCCTAATTACAGAAACAACAAAATCTATTAATAACCTTAATCAAAGTTTACAAAATGGAAAAAATAAAATAAAAAATATTCTACCACACAAAACTGTGGATACATTCCTAAAACTTGAACAACAAAAAGCAGAAACTATTTTCAAACGAGTCAAACAAAAAAATAATAATAAATTTAATAATTTATATAAAACTATACAAGCAAACAACGATAAAATCGATACCAATAACTGGCTAGAAAACATCTCAGATACGCATATCCCAAACGAAATTGCAGAAACACTAGCACTAGGTGAAAAATTTTCTCTACCTGTTGGTGAAGAATACAATTTACCAACAATAGATTACATTGCTTCTATCGAATCAGCTATTTACAATAAATCATCCGAACAAAAAGATAGTATCCGGTCAGAGATTGTTAATGTCATTACCAAGCATAAAATTAAAATAAGACACAAAAAAATACAGCTAAACAAAACTCAAAAAAAACTATCAAAGCAAGCAAAAAAATGTAAATATTTTTTAAAAACAAATCCACAGATAACAGTCTTAAAGCCAGACAAAAGTAACAAGACTGTAATAATGAATACCATTGATTACAACAACAAAATTAATGCACTTCTTGATGACAAAAACACATATAAAAAAATGAGATTTGATTCGACGAAATCTCTTCGATCCAAAAATAACTCGTTCATAGAAAAACTGTTAAAACGTAATCACATATCCGAAAAAGAAGCCAAATCATTAAAAATACATAATTCTGTTCCACCAAAATTCTATGGAATGCCTAAACTTCACAAACCCGACATTCCTATGAGACCCATTGTTTCCTATATTCAGTCACCGTTCTACAAACTTTCAAGTTTTTTATCAAATTGCTTATCAAAAATTACAGGCAGAAATGATTATTACATTAAAGATTCGTTTGAATTTAAAAAGTTTATAGACACTCTTAAAATACCAAATAATTTCCAACTCATCTCTCTAGACGTAATATCCTTATATACAAACATTCCGACTAAACTTTTAAAACAAATCATTAAAGAAAAATGGAATCAGATAAAGAATCACACAACACTCACTTGCACAGAATTCATAGAAGGGATAGATCTCATTCTTTCAAACAACTATTTCCAATACAAAGATGATTACTACCAACAACCTGACGGATGTGCAATGGGTTCACCCATCTCTTCCACCGCAGCCCAAATAGTAATGGAATATCTAGAAGAAACAGTGTTACAAAAAGCCAATGTACCAATATTATTTTTTAAAAGGTACGTGGATGATTGTTTATTAGCCATACCAAAAAATAAAACAACGGAAATTATCTCCCTCTTTAACAATTTTCATCCAAAATTGCAGTTTACTTCCGAAATAGAAAATGATGGCGCTATAAACTTTTTGGATTTAACATTAATAAGAGACCACAAAACAAATGGCATTAAAACTAAATGGTACACCAAAAAAACCTGGTCCTCCCGCTACCTTAATTATAATTCCAGTCACCCAAAATGTCAAAAAAACTCCGTGATGATAGGATTAGTTGATCGTGCACTAACACTAACATCACCTATATACCGAGTTGACATTCTAAATAAAGTCAAAAATACTCTCTTAAAAAATCACTTCCCATTAAAAGCCATCGAACGAATTATAAAGCGAAGAACCCAAAAATTATACAATGCCACAAAACATATTGTAAATAATCATGACAACAATAAAACAACTACATACATATCTTTGCCATACACTGAAGGTCTTTCTTACACATTCTCGGTAAACATGACATAACCTTATGCCACAAATCTAACAATACCCTTAAATCTTTATATACACCGCTAAAAAGTCAGACACCAATTAAAAAACAATCAAACGTAGTTTACAGTATTCCCTGCCTAAACTGCCCCAAAAAATATATAGGCATGACTACACAATACCTATCAAATAGACTAAATGGGCATAAATATACAAAAAATGCTTCCACAGCACTACATAAACATGAAAGAGACATGAAACATGAATTTGATTTTTCGGGTACAACGATCTTATCAAAAGAACAACATTACCATAAACTGACATTCAAAGAAATGGTCCAGATAAAAAAAGAAAAAAATACAGTAAACGATCGGAAAGACATTGACAATCTCAGCCAAATATATCACAATCTAATTTAATTCAATTGTTATAAACTATTCCATCAATCATAAATACATACTGTATACTGTCAGACTCACATAAATACTTTTAAAACAACCCGTATCCACAAATAGTTCTACATTGTAAATATAATCAAAAAAACTAAAGGATAAATATAAAAAAAAAAAAAACAATAGAATTCTTTAACCAGTGTATCACTTACCTCCACACCGCCAAGCAAGGTAAAAGAACATCTTTCTCAAGGTATGTACTATACTATTTTAAATAAATATTTTAATAATTTTAGGGCGTACCGTTATACCTAATTGTTTTTATTTATTAACTTGCATATATACACTTTTTGTATTTAAATCTTAGATGTGCAGAATTAAATATTTTGAAAAAGCCTGAAATGGACAGGCGAAACGTCAATTAAAGTTTTTTTGTTCAATCCACGAACCTAATCCCAAGAAAGTACTTGATATTTATAAATTGTAAGGTTCAAGAAGAGAAATATATATATATATATATATATATATATATATATATATATATATATATATATATATAAATGCTTGATCTTCTTTCATAACCATTGCTGTTCCTATTGTTTATAAATAGTATAACCCAAGTGGTTCAAACTTCTTCGTGTTTGCTATTCACAGATGACCTAAAAATTTATTATGAGATTAAAACTATTAATGACTGTTTTACCCTTCAGAAAGATATAGACAATGCTGTTCAATGGTCTTTGAATAATAAACTCTACTTTAATAAAGTTAAATGTGTACTACTTACCTATACGAGAAAACTAAATCCAATTACATTTACATATTCTATTGGAAATGTCTCTCTTAAAAAAGTGGATGAAATGGTGGACTTAGGAATAACTTTTGATTCCAAATTGACTTTTAATAAACATATAATTAACGTAGTTAATAAAGCCTGCAAGATGTATGGATTTATAGTGCGAAATACAAATGATTTCTCTCGAACCCAATGCTTAATACAGCTATATATATCATATGTAAGAAGTCTGGAAAATGGCTTTTTACCAAACAGATCCACAATGATAAATCTTACGGCCTTTGTTCAATACTTGCACGAAGCGTTCAATACGAAAAATCAGGTAGATGTAATCTTCACAGATCTTGAGAAAGCATTTGATAAAATAAAACATAGTGTTGTCATCAAGTCTTTAAAACAAACGAATGTGAGGAATAACTTGGTGTCCTTGCTTAGTTCATATTTATGTGACAGGAAACAATATGTTGAAATAAAGGGTGCAAGATCTGAAATGTACAGTAGTACGTCTGGAGTTCCTCAAGGCTCAAATTTGGGTCCGCTCTTATTTGTAATTTCTATTAATGGCTTGTGCCAAGTTGTTAAGAATGCAAGAGCATTATTATTCGCGGATGATTTTAAGATTTTTTTAGAGATTATAAATGATGATGATTGTGATGGATTGCAAGATGACCTTGATAATGTGTGTTTTTGGTGTAATGAAAATGGATTTATATTATATGCAAAAAAGTGTGCAAAAATGACATTTTCATTAAATAAGAATATTATCAATTCTGAATACAAGATTAATAATGTTGTATTACAACCTTGTAATATGCAAAAGGATTTAGGTGTTTCTTTAGATAACACACTTAATTTTACCGAACACATAGTGACAAAAATCAATGAGGCACATAAAATAATGGGTTTCATTGTCAGGTCCACCAGGTGCTTTCATGTAGATGTATGCCTTAAGCTCTTTGATAGCCTTGTATTGCCTAAACTCGTATGGCTGCATAATATGGTCTCCTCAATATGAAATCTGGATTAAGTCCATTGAAAGAATTCAGAGAAAATTTCTTAAATACCTATTTTACAAAAGATATGGCTATTATCCTCCTCAAGGGTATAGTCACAATCAATTATTGTCTATGTTTGATAGACTATCACTCGAGAATCGTAGAATAAAAATAGGTTTGGTGCACTTCTACAAATTATTGAAAAATCATGTAGATAATGCTGATATAATATCTCAGCTGCCATTTTTGGTTACTCTTGGATATACAAGAAATAGAAATACATTCTACCTGCAATTCCCCAGGACGCAACTTTATAAGAACTCACCTGTCTACAGAATGTGTGACTTGTTTAATAGATTTGTAAGTGATTTGGACCTAGCTACTCTCAGTTTGGAGCAGTATAGGGCGGCCATAGAGATTAAATTATTGGCAACTCAGGAACAAACTTAGTTTTTATACTGAATTAGTATTTAGAGTAAGAATGTACAGTTATTTTGTAAATATTTAGGTAGTGGTGTTAGTAATTGGCAAATATATGCTGAAGATGCCTTATAATGAATAAATAAATAAGTCTGCTAGAATATGCATGTATAATTTGGTGTCCACATTATGAGTGCTTTAGGCATATACTTGAGAGGGTGCAAAGTAAGATGCTTCAATAAATATACTTCAACGAGACGGGAGTATCTGGTCGCGGTATGTCCTCACTGTCACTCTGTGAAAAATATTCTCAAGTGTCCCTTTATAAGCGCAGGCAAAAATTTTGGTTGCTATATCTACACAAAATAATAAACGGACTTAATGATGATACCTCATTTCTCTCATCTCTACATTTTAATGTTCCAGCTTATGGCATGAAAAATGTGAACACTTTTTACATACCAAATGTAGCTCACAATAACCGACAGCTAGGATCTCCTTTATATAATATATGCAACCTATATAACAGAATACAAAAGGATGTTGATATTTTTAACATTAGTTATAGATCCCTAAGAAATAGGTTAGATCGTGTTCTTTAGTTATATTTAATTTTTAGTTATTAAGTTCAATATTGTACTTTGTAATAGGATGCATTCTTGTAAGGAATCTGTTAAGTGCAATAAATAAATAAATAAATAAAAACAGGCATAAATTCTCTGATCTAGAAATACAACATCAATTCAATACTAGGAATACCTGTCTCAATTTCCCGATTCACAGACTCAGTGCAACTGAAAAAGGTACTGCATATGCATGCATAAAATTTTTTAATAGGTTACCGAATCACATTAAGTCACAAACTGATTTTAGATCATTTAAAAACTGTATTTTTAAACTGATTGTAGAAATGGAGTCTTATTCAGTAAACGAATTTTCGGGATAGGCATACCTATGTATGTATATGTAAATGTTTATATATGTGCATGTATGTGTGTGCATATCTACAAAAAAAAATGTATGTGCAATTTGCATTTAATTTTTGAATTAATTAATGTTTTGGATAGTTAGTGCGTTTTCTTTTAAGCAAGTATTTTATTATTGACGCCACAGCATTCAATTATGTATTGCATTTATTTGTATTTATGTAATTTTCTGATTAAATTGATTTTGACTTTGACTCAGTCTACTAAACCAAATCTTATTATGATGGCACTATCTCGTAATTTTGTTCAGACCATACAGCAGAAGAAGAAACCTTGTAGACAATATTCAGGTCATCAACAAACAAAATTTAAACCCCTCGGAGAGGCATCAATAAACAGATTAAAGACTAGGGGTCCAAGATGAAACCCTCTGGGCACCCCTGGAGGGACACAGATTTCCTCAGATAAAAATATCTCAACTTTGATCTGTTGATCAATTAGTTAGATAAGTTTTAGCCACAGTAAAGTTCCCGAGAGTCTATATTAGCCTAACTTAGATAATAATATAGTATGATCAACTAAAATATGTATGTGTATTCAGAACAAACTTCTGTCACTGATGTTATTATACTAAAAATATATATCATCTATTTCTGCTATATATTACGTTGAACCTAAAAAATCATTTAAGGATTATGCTTGCCAGGAAAAAATTAAAAAGGTCATCCTGGATGCCACTCTGTAATGCTTACAGAATTTAGGAAATGTTCTTTGGTAATCTGATTTTTATCAATTTGAATGCAGTTCCTAAGTAGCTACATCCTGATGAATTTGAATGCAGTTCCTGAGTAGCTACATCCTGATGAATTTTTCAGTTTTATTTTGAGTACGAGGCCTTCTTACTGATTTTCGAAAATGACATTGGTGCGTTGTGCAGTATTTTGGAAATAAAAATTGGCAAGATCTCCTTTCTTGTGACTGCTAGATACTGTATCTTTTGAAAATTTCTAGACATGGTCTTCTTATAACCAATCCCTTAAACCATATATTAAAATTTGATACAAGTAAGAGCCAATTGCATATATAGTTCAAACATTCCTAAACTCAAATTTAATGTCACACTTTTGTTGGTCCTGCAACCCTTCTTCACTGCACTTGGATTTTTTTTCTGTATGAGTATTTCTGAAAGTGTTCCAATGTTTTCAGGACAAAACAAAGTAGTTTTTATTTTTCACACAATAGTTACGTTTACACTGAAAAACGCCACTGTCCACTTACCAGACGGAGTTTCGTTTTGATCCAAGTTTCTGTTTTGTTTGTTTGATGGAAATACAGCTCAAACTGTTAGACTCACATTCTCTTGGCATATTGTATTCGGTCCATATAGACTGAATATTAAACCACAAAGCTTTTGCAAACTATTTGTAAACTGTGGATATTAAAACAATGATGACTAAATTACTCAATATGAGTATATTTCACTTATAGTAGCACCATCCCCGTTTTCAGAATAATTAGATAATGCTCAGAGAGCATAATTGCAATATTGCTGCATTGTCAGAAAGTTATACAGTTTAAAATAGCCATTTAACTCCTAAGTCCTGAGTGATAACCCCCTATTATAAAAGACTTTTTTGCTTGAAATTACCTGTATCTATATCTGTTAAAATATTTGACGTCATTTAGTCAATTTGCCTAAGTATATTTGTTTAATAATTTAATAAATATCAATGAAATTAAATTTTTTACAATTAATTACATAAAAATTAATTTCTACAAAATTATCGCCCTCACCTTCCTTTCCTTTTTGGACATCTGCAATATCTTAGCCTTCCTCGCTTGCATCTTTTTGTTTTTCACATCTTGCTCTTTTGCCTCATCTAAATTGACATCTCTTAGATTCAGAACTAATAAAATTTCTAAGATATCTACATTCACATTTTGAGTATGGGTTTTCAGATAACCGTTTACCAAACGTAAAATCTAAAACAGAAAATACTGTATTAATTCCATTTCTTATTATAGTTTGCTTTAAAGACCACTTATTACTCACTTTAAGCGTGACTTCTTCTTTTTTATCTTCCTTAAAAACTGTATATATTGCACTTTTTACCATATCCCTTACATTTTTCCTGGGACTGTTTAAAAATGGGACAATCACTTGGGAAATATTTTGTGAATAATTAAAATATGGATGTGTAACCAACAAGTCACACATTGCTTGAACAGATAATTCTGATACTTTAATTTCTTCCTACAATTAGACATTTTGACAAATAATATAGAATTATTTAATAATGTTTGTACCTCTAACGTTTTTCGAGAATCACCTCTCTTTTTAAGCATCATAAAGCAATATTTCTCCAATTTTTGCAAGAACTTTTTATAGTAAAGTAACAAGTTTTCTTCATATTTCTGCAATTTAAGAGTATCCTTCTTCACTACAATTAAAATACAAGCAATGAAACAGCTCACAACTTAAAGGATTGATTATTTTTTATGAATTATATAACTTCGGCAAATACCTACATTTTACACCCTCAGGGTTAACATTTTTTAATTCATAGTCAGGTAAAATATCTTTAAAGACTTCCACTAGCGATACAATCACAAGTTTTCGGACAGTAAAGTAAACTTCAGGAGTTTCTTCATCCATGAGGTTCAACAAAGTTCTTAGATTAGTGACTTTTTCTTCTGGATTTTCTAGTAAACCTTAAAGAATTATATAAGTATTTTAAATGCTATTGATAAATTTAATTTTAATAGATTTTATAAAAAGACACTTTTATATTATTCAATGTTCAATAACCACACCTCATCCATGCCATCAAATTGCAAAATTAATCTAATAAAAACTAATAATGCCCCATTGTCAATTAAATTGTATATTACAGCTTCCACAAAACAGATGCTAATACTCAAAATGTAGTCACAGAAGAACGAAATAATATCTGAGCAACATGGTTTTATAAAGGCCAAACCAACTGTCAATAATTTATTAGAATACTAACAAATTATTATTTATAAATAAATAAATAAGCCCTTTATATTATGGATTAATAGATATACAGAGTATTATAAGGTTGATGAGCTCTTTATTCTCTTGGAGTGTTTAAATTTTCCAGACTTGCTTTGTCTAACAGAGCACTGGTTGAAGAGTGAGGAAGTAGTAAAGATTGAAAATTATAAAATTTCGTCCAAATTCTGTCGATCCAATTATGTTCAGGGAGCTACGATGATCTTGATTAGTGAAAAATTAAATAACTTTAACTTCACAAATGTTGATAAATGTGATATTTTTATTATAGAAAAGGAGTTTGAGTTTTCTATTGCACACTGCTTGCAACTTAATTTATACATAATCTGTCTCTATCGCGCACCATCAGTGAATCAGGTTGATTTCATTAATAACCTGGAAGTTTTATTATGCCAGTTTCCTCTTCATTGCTCCATAGTTCTTTTAGGGGATTTTAATATTGATTATGGAGATGAACATAGTTTCAATAAAAAATTTGTTGTCTTGTTTCAATCTACAAATGCATGTCACACAGCTAAGACTATGTTTGTTCAAACATAGAAAATGTTGTTTGTTCAGTTAAAAACTCATCTCTCTCTGATCACGAGTCTATATTAGCTAAGTTTAAATATAAGCCAAACGAAGCAAACCATACTGTTAAGGGCCGTATTTTTTCTAAAAGAAACTTTAATACTTTCCGTGATACTTGTAAAAAAATCGACTGGAATGTAAGTAAACACCAGAACTTTAACAATGGCTTTTGAGACAGCTTTTCCTATTGTAAAGTTAAAAAATAAACGGAAGAAACACTGGCTTACCAAAGCAATAAGAGTATCTGGTAAGAACATGCGAGCCCTTCACTATATCAGAAAATTCTTTTTCGACAATTTGTTCTTCATGTCTTATTATTCTAAATATAGAGCAATTTACAGAAGGGTGGTGAAGTTTGCCAAAAAAATCTACTAAAGTGACAGAGTAAAAAAGTCGTCAAATATTTCTAAAGAAACTTGGTCTGTTATTAATGATTTGAGGCAGAATGGTGTCAGTAAACAGACTTTTGCAACATGGCCACCTGATGAGTTTAACAAATTCTACTGTTCTGTCGGTCATAATCTTTCGGTTAAGATAAAGACAAAAAATGACCTATTACAATATTTAACCAATAAATATGTCCCCGATACATTCTTTCTGTACCCTACGGATGTCTTCGAGGGAAGGTCTGTGATTCACAACATCAAAAACAAGAATGCTTCAGGGTGGGATGACATGTCAGTCAGGGTATTTTCTGAGTTGAATCACTCTGCATTATTGTCAATGGTCAATTTCCAGAACTTCTAAAAAAGGCTATAATTATACCCTTGCATAAAGGTAGCAAAGATCTGTCTCCATCTAATTCTAAAATAATTGAAGTGAAGTGAAGAACAGACTTATGTCTTTTTTAACTAAATTTAATGTCTAAGTATAAGCCAGTTTGAATTTCAGAGCGAGAAGGGAACAAATTATGCCATTTTTACCTTTCTGGACCGCTTATATGAGGGAGATCTTGCTGCGGCGGTGTTTTATGACTTGACTAAAGCATTTGTTTGTGTCAGTCACGAAATACTGTTAAGAAAACTGGAAGTTTATGGTTTCAGGGATATGTCCCTGAATTGGTTTAAGTCCTACCTCTCACAGAGGTCGCAGGATCATTGTCTGATAATGTCACAGTGAACTGTGGTGTTCCACAAGGATCTGTCCTGGGACCACTTTTATTTTTAATTTATATTAACTATTTGGCTGTACTTGACATTGAAGGCGAGTTCACTCTTTTTGTGGATAACACTTCCATTTTGTTGCACACGTCTGGCTCAGATGGGCTAGATGGAGTGATATCTGAAGACTTGTAGAGGGTTAAAATCTGGTTTGACAGTAATTTGTTGACTTTCAATGGGGCCAAAACAAACGTTATAACCTTTAGATGC
Source organism: Kuschelorhynchus macadamiae (assembly GCA_030620095.1). Classification (NCBI taxonomy): domain Eukaryota; kingdom Metazoa; phylum Arthropoda; class Insecta; order Coleoptera; family Curculionidae; genus Kuschelorhynchus; species Kuschelorhynchus macadamiae. Next base: position 203,765 of record JAUTXW010000584.1, on the reverse strand, counting down.
ATTATTGACAAGATAGATTTAGACTCAATACCTAGCAACACAAATAATGTAAAGTTCTTGGGGCTTAATATAGATAAGTCACTTAGTTTTAATATTCATGTTGAAGCACTTTTAAAAAAACTATCTTCCAGCTGTTATGCATTAAGAATGATAGCTAATGAACTAGAACTCCATGCTATAAGAATGGTAAACTATGCTCTTGTTGAATCTCATTTGAGGTATGGAATTGCTTCTGGGGTGGTCGCAGCGCATACTTGTTTAACTCCTTGTTTATGTTGCAAAAAAGAGCTTTACGATTTATGTATGGCATACGAAGAGGAGACTCTTCTAAACCTTATTTTATAAATGCGAAAATAATGATCCTTCCAAGTTTGTATATTGCTGAGCGTGTTCATCTAGTTTTTAAAAATATAAGTATTTAGCTACTGCGGGAGCATATTGCACTAGACAGGCTCAAAATATTCCTTTGCCAATCCCACCAACTACTAAAATAAAAAATAGTTTTATATACAATGGGAAAAAGTTGTTCAATCATCTGCCTATTAATATCAAAAATATACAAAGCTTTACAAAATTCAAAAATGAAACAAAAAAATTTCTATCTCAACGGTCATATTATAGTGTCAAAGAATATTTTGAGGATCGGTTTTATTTTCTTTGTCTTTATTTGTGACTAAGACTGTATCTCCCTTTTATGGTCTGAATGTGTTGCCTTTTGATTGTATAACAATAATTGGCGTGTATGTATGTATATATTAATTTTTATAATATAATAATTAGCATCTTGTTTTATGTGTATATATAAATATTTTTTTTTATTTTTTTTGTGTTTTTTTTATTCTCAATTAGACAATAAGTACCTAGTTTTAATTTAATTTTTCTATACAGTTTTTTCGCTTTGTCAATGAGATCTATATCTTTTGATAATAAAGCATGTTTCACTTTGACTTATAACTTATATTACTAAAAAAAGTAGTAGATAGAAGTAGATGCTGGGTACAGTCTAACTTTAATATGGAAAGTTGTGATCAGGTGGGTTCTGTCTATATAGACTTCACTGAGGCCTTTGGCAGAGTATGCGACACAGTTTTAATTTATTTATTTATTTACTGTTAAAAAGACCTTAACATGGTCAAGACTTAAAAATAAAAATGTACTAAACAATTATATAATGATATGCCTAATTAAAAACAAATGCATATTTTTAGAGGCTAAAAATTAGATCTTATAATTACAAAAACAAAAATAGAATAAAGTTAAGACAA